>PVHP010008492.1:0-53030 GCA_004024765.1 Zapus hudsonius | reverse complement strand
TAAGTGACAGTTGAGTGTTGAGTACTAGGTCAGATATGTCTATCATACCTGACAATTTCAGGGAACATTGCATAAGAAGTATTAGAAAGAAGGTAAAAACTGAACAATGGGAAAAGAGTGCCTTGAAACAATGTCTTCCAGACATGACGTCGCTGTTGCATTCATGACCTCATAGCACTTATCACTACCTGATGCATCAGTGGCTTTCTTGCTGGTGAGACAAAACACTTAACCAGAAGCAGCATAGGAAAAGAAAGGGTTTTATTCACTTTATATGCCTGAGGGGAACTTTAATCACCCGAGAGAAAGCATGGCAGGAGCAGATGCCAGTGTCACACCTTCCTATTGGCTGTAAGGATGTAACAGGAGCAAGAACACCAAGCATGGCAGGGCTACAGCACCTCAAGGCCCACTGAGTGATACACTTCCTCAAGCAAGTTTCTACCTCTTAAAGGTTCCATTACCTTCCTAAACAGTGTCACCAGCCAGGGATTAAGTACCTAAATATTGAGGCTATGCGAGACCTTTTAAATTCAAGACACCAGATTTCTCACATGGCCTCAAAAGTCTCATGGCTATCTGATGAGGTAAAATGCATCCAGTCCAACTTTAAAAGTCCCATAGTCTTTATCAAACCCAACACTGTTCAAAAGTTCAAAGTCTAAAATCTCATCTGAGACTCAAGCCAGTCTCCTAACTGAGCCTTATAAAATCAAAGCACAAGTTACATGCTTCTGATAAATGATAGTGACACAGAGTAAACATTCCCATTCAAAAAGGGAAGAAAGGGTGCATAATAAGGAAAGATGTTACTAACACAGACTGAAACTCATGAAGACAACTACCAAAAATTGTTGTTCTATGTTTCATATTTGTAGCTCCTGAGGAATTCAACTGTGATCCACAAGGCTAAACAGGATTTTCAACTTGGCAAACACAAGTAAGCCATTCAATGCTTTATTTGGAGAATGGTAGTGAATATTTCTATTGCCTATAGGGGGAACAATTATTTAAGATTCGTGGGGTAATAGATTTATTTGCAGTGAATTGAGTTATAAGCATTTATTGAACTTTCACAGGCTGGCTGTGATGGCACACACCTTTGATCCCAGCACTCACTTGGGAGACAGAGGTAGGAGGACTTCTGCTAGTTTGAGGCCACCATGAGATCACATAGTGAATTCCAGGTCAACCTGGGCTACAGTAAGATCCTACCTCAAAAAAAAAAATATACACAGGAACTGAAAAGAAGGTGTAAATTTGAAAATTAATTGTCCTAGGAACACCAAAACTAGCAAACTTACAACAACCTAATGCACTACCAAAAGCAATGTTACAGGTGGGTCTTATTAGAATGAGGCACATTATGTACTTCAGATGTAAGTATATACATAGGCATATACTCATAAGGCTGTTAAATCTGAGTAAGGTTGGTGGATTGTAACAATCTTCATTGCCCTAAGGATATGGTGCTATAATTACATAAGTTATTACCAATGAGGAACAAGTTATATTAGGGAACTGTAGTGGATAGAGTATCTTTTGATTGCTTCTTTTTAAAATCTTTATTGAGAACATAATATATGAGCATATTTCAAATTGGTCATATTTCCAGTGGGTTATACCATTATTTCCCTTCTCCCTCCATGCTGAGTCCACTGAGGACCTTCCTTGGTGAGGTTATTGGCAGTCACTGAGAGCCACTGTGATGTCATACATGAACCATTCATTCTGTGTGGGGGCGAGGGAGAAGCCTCTGAAAACACTTCTAACCCTGTGGCTCTTATGTTATTTCTGGTCCCTCTTCTTTAATGTTACCTGATCCTTAGAAGATGTGTTATAAGTCCCTTTTGTTGTTGAGTTCTAAACAGACTCTAATTGTTTTAATGAGCATTCTCAGTGTCTACACAGGCTAGCCATGAGCTCAGCACTCATATGTAATAAACCTGTACTCTGTAGGCAGTTCAAGGAAAAGGGCACAGAAGAGGAGCCTATACTTGGTCAAGGAAAGGCACATAGGTAACTCAATTCCAAGCCTCCCTAAGAAATGCAAAGGGGTAGAGGGTTGTTCTGTTTGTGTCAAATGACATATGCAAATACCTAGAGATGACATTTAAGATGACATTATGTGCTTGCACTATAATATGGGCAGATCCACAGGGCAGCAGGCCTCAGACCTCCAATTATGCCTCTCCAGAGCAGAGGACCAGGATAATGAAGGGCCAAATTAAATGCAAAGTGGTGGCTCTCAAAGAAGTCTCCCTCTGAGTGTCGTCTACGGAGTGGAAACTGGAAGAGGAAGGTCCCAGAGCAAAGTAAGATCACCTGCCCTCTGCCCAATGTTCTCCACCCCTCACCAGCCATCTGTCTCTCATAGGACTTCCTATCTGTGGTGGTGGCCTTTCCAACCCTACAAATGAGAGATAGGCCATAACTGACATCCTGGCAAGAGATAAGCCACCCAAGACCTACCGTGGAGGATCCATATGGAACCCTTCTAAGAGTGGAGGGATAAACAAGAGACCTATAACCACAGCCAATCATTCAAGCCAGGATAAGCCAGTGAGACAGACACCAATGATTTTCCGCACAACCTAACACAAGAAGTACAGAGACCCCTAAGACCTCAACAATAAAGCAGCCTTAATACTCACCCACCATGACTCAAGGAACTGAGCAGAAGAGGGAGCTGAAAGACTGTAAGAGCCATGGTGGAGGAGAATATACAGAGACATTGCCCACCTCAGTAACAACATACAAAGGGAGGGTGGAACCATGTTGACTCCTAGGCTATCCATAATCCCCTACCCCATGGACTGATCCAGTTTGCCCATGGAGTAGGATACCCAGCAGATTGGGGACAGGTAAGAGGAAAATTGGGGAACTGGGGATACCAACACATACCAGTGCATGTAAATATGGACAATAAAGATATTTTTATTTTTAAAAATCCCAAAATTCCAGAATAAGTTTAAGTTATGGGCGCTGACAGCTCATAGAGCTCTGTGACCATGGATCACCCCACCTCCTCTCCACCAAGCACTGTGTGCTGACATCAGCCATGATTCTCATTCCACTGAGCTCTTAGGGCACTTGTAACTCCCACCCACTCCTGCCATCACCACCCCTACAAAGGTCACTGACTTACCCTAGACACCAGGAAGCTGCAGAATGATAACACCCAGTTCCTGGCTCTCCTCAGACCAGCTGGAAGGAGGGTCTAGGAAGAACATGGAATTCTGCTCCCTACAGCAAGAAACAAAGCAGCCAACAAAATCACTGTCTCCAGCCTTCAGATGTGTCCCAGCCAACAACAGCCCTGACCCATGGGCAGCCTGGGGAAAAGCCCCACAATAAGTTAACTGAAAGAGCACCCAAGGCCCCTAAGCCCTTCAGAGAGTGAAGGCAGAAAACAGAACATAAAGTTCAGGAGGACTCCTGGACCACTGAGAAAGAAAACATGAATGAAGAAATGAATTCATTCACTGTAAGATGGTGAGAACAGGATATGAGAGGAAGAGTAACAACTGGGGTCGGAGAGATGAGGAAGGTTTCTTGGCAAACGGTTTCAGGGATGCTGTACTAGAGCCCTCCCATGCACTTTCTCAGATTATCCTAGGGATCACTATCCTCTGAGGAGACACAGCCAACTTCAGCAGGGGTGTGGGGGTGGGGAGGTAATGGCAAGCTCTGAGGCACACTGGACATTATAGTGTGGAGACCTGAGGCTGAAATCACGTGGGAATGTAGGAGGGGTTACATGCAATCACATAAACCTGCAATGTAGAAATAACCCAGCTTGAAAGATCAGAGGAAAGGTGAAGGGCATGGGACTTATGAATAGGAGAAGTGAAGGGGATTAGGGTCTCAGTTCACCACAACCCTGGCAACTACACAGTGGAAATCAGGATACAGGAAAAAGTGAGCAAAGGAGCTAAGAGCCAAAAGTAACACATTCAGATTTGAAAAGAACAGAGAAAGGAGTCAAATAGAAATTTAACACAACTAATGAACAGTGCCATAAAAAAATTGAGGTAGTTGAAATTGTTATAGTACTTGGTTGTTGCTATTATTTTTATGTATTTATTATTGGTTATGTTTATCTTGGTTATATTATCTATATTATCCTGGTTACGTAATTTTGATTACATTATTTGTATTAATAAACATGAATTGTAGAAAAGACAAAGAATGACTCACAAAGGAAAACCTACATTATACTGTCTGAGAGATTACATCTAAGTGATTCAGAGGCACTATAAACAAGATTTGGAGAAGGAAAGAAATACCACGTCATCATCCCCCAAATAAGAATAGGAGTTGTCATTTGTAAACCAAAGGAAGGAAACCCACGGTTCAAATCTTTGTCAGAGATCTTGAAGAATATATGGATAAGGTGTGGGAGGTTTTAAGCATTTAAGTCCCTGAGAATCAAGGTGACAGTCATTGAACATGTGCAAGAGTCCTAAACTAGTCCTCAACTCATAGTTGTATTTCTTAGTGTTTTTGTTTTGTAGCTCTATATGTGTATTCATTTCAGAAAGAAACTTGATCCTTGGGATTCTTAAAGGGAGAATGTCATGACCAGATAACTTCTCTTTACTTCTTTTTTCTCACAGTAATGATGGAATTTGCTACAGAATTTCTGGCTAACTGTAAGATTTCCAGGAACTTCATGGTCAAATACAGATTGAACATTCCTTATTTAAATTAAAAAAAAATAAAATGTTTCAAAACACAAAGCATTTGAATGCCAACACAATACCACAAACAGAATAATACATATCTGACCTAATCAAAATGATATTGTATAAAATTACCATCATATAATTTTCAAATTAGCTTATCGTTTTATGAATTAAAAATACTGTATAAACAGTCTTGGGCCACAAAAGACCATCACAGTTGGATAAGGTATCTGACTTAAACACCCACCCTCTTCCCTTCCATAATCAGTGTCAAGGGTGGAGAGTTCCAACTCCTCTCCCACCCTCTGGGCATGTCACATTGGTACATGAAATACACTGCAGGAGGTTAAGATAGCAAAGAAGTCAAGGTCACAGGCAGCATAGGCACTGGGTTCTGAGAGATTACCCTCCATGAAGCAAGTGTAGCAGAGGTCAAAGTATGAAGTGAGGTGACACTGGGTACAGCAGCTGTGCCTGGCTTTGGTGATTTGCAGGAATGTGTGCAGGGCAAAATGTGAACTTACTAGTTCAGCCTGGTGGACCTAGGAGGCTCCTGCTCTGCAGGACATGTGATGAATTTGCTAATGATTCTTCAGCTTTAGAGTTTCACGTGTCTACCCACGACACTCTCAGCTGATGAAAGTAACTGCTTAGTTTCAAAATTGTTATAATAACAAATACTTAAAATGTATGTGTGTGTGTGTGTGTGTGTGTGTGTGTGTGTGTGTGTGTGTGTGTCTGGAGAATGACACCCAGGATGTTGCATTTCTTACAGTCTAAGAAAGAGCTACACTCCTAGCCATGAACTAAATTTGATTCATTAAATTTATGCACATAAATTACATAGATTAATGAAAAACAACCATACCACTGACTGCCTTGTCTTCCATCTCTTGGTTAGGGTCTCCCAATGAAGTGACCATCCCCATCTTGATGGAGCAGGTCCTTACTTCTTACATCACATGTTTTGCAGCTTCACAAGACACAGACTGGAGACAAATCAATTAGCTACAGAGAAAAGGCAACAGTTCAATTATGACTGGAGTAAAAACAATAGGAATTAGTACTTGGCAATTGTTTACAGATCTTAATGCATTTTACATAAGGTTCCTATTTGAAAACCCTAATAGCACAATCAAATATACCAAAGTTATAAGAATATTTTGCTAAAGAAAAAATTTCAATATTTATATTATGTGATAAGAAATTATGCACAAGGCTAATCCAATACCCACCATATATTTGATGTCCTTCATATACATTTGAACTTGGCAATGAGTCTCATCCCAATTGGATGCTTCATTTATAAAAAGAACCAATCCAAATTTCTAGGTGAATTTCCCAGATTTTTTCTCTGGGGACCCCTTCCAGCTCAAGGGGAGGATCTTCCCTCTATTTATGAGCTTCTCTGCATCCCTTCTCTGTTATCTCTACTCTCTCCTAAAATAAATCTTTCATCATTTATTGTTTTCCTGTCTTTGTTAATTAATTCTGCTAATTGTAAGACAAAAGAATTGAGACTTGAGAGCCATAGCTTGGGCAGAGGATACTGGATAGACTATTTCACATTGAAGAGAAAGTTAAACATATTCAAGATGCTTGAGGGTGATAACTATCAATGCTAGAACAGTAAAACAAATGAAGACAAAAAAAAAATAAACTCCACAAAATAACAAGGCAGGTCTTAATTCACAACTTCCAATCATAATTCTGAATAAAATTGGTCTCACTTTCTTCCCAACCAATCCCTATCCCACTTTTGTGCCTTTTTTTGACATACTGAGTAAAATTAAGGTTGCTTACATGAATGAATATGGGTGGCAGGTTATACATTGGTGTATGGGCAAATTACCAGTGGCTATACCATTGATGAAGATGATTGCTTCTCCAGCAGCAAACATTAGCTGCCATTAGTTAATGGGAGGAGGTATAAGGCCTTATGAGCTCTTTCCCCACACATGATGGAATATTTACCGGCTCAGTTTTGTGCAATATTGCTCCAACTTCTGTGAATTTATAAGTGCAATGGCCATGATGTCTTCCTGTCTACTGCATTTCACAACCCTCCTTCCCATCCTTCCACTCTTTCATTCTTTCTGCCTTCTCTTCTACAACCTTGGAAAGATTATTTAAATGTCCTATTTGGAGCTGAGACCACAGTGGTTAATTACTCTTAGAAAAAAAAAAAGCATTAACCTTTACCCATTTGAGAAAGAAACATCCGTGATTGAGTTGGTAAGCAGAACTAATCTGTGAAAACAAGCATATTTAGATGGTAGGCTGACATGCTCTTGATGCAACATAACCCCAGGAGTGGTTTGCACACCTATGGCCTGTGTCCCTAAACAAAGGCTTTTAGGTTTCAATACCAGACATGAAATCCCTTCTGTGGTGCGGTCCTCAAATCCAATCACAGAGCAGTTCATTACACCCATAGCTGCCTTGCCACGATTACAGTACTGGGCACATCTTGCCTGGCTGGTCATGTAAAGCACACAGAGTTCAAAGTTAGGAAGGTGTCGTAGTCAACCACATGTCACTGGGATGAATCTCCAAACCCAGCACAATTTTGGGGAGAAAAGAATTTATTGAAGCTAACAGATCCAGGGGAAGTTAAGGAAAGGCTGGTCCCCCTTTCACAGAAGCAAGCAGAGAGAGAGAGAGAACCCATCATTAGCACCTCCAGAAGCAAGCAAGCAAGCCCACTGTAATTCACAAAATACAGAACTGCCAGACCTGGGGTTCTGGCTTTTCTTTTGCATATCTATCCCTAGTATTTTGCATCCAATTTAGAAAGGGCCAGTCCCCAGGAGACTAGGCCAAAGTGGCACTTCCTCCGGCCAGAAGCCTGGAGACAATTAACAATTTAATAAACACAATTATAGTAAATTCTATTGGGGAACATTATTCAAATTACCACAGAAGGACTGATGATGACCTTAAATAGCAGGTTGCTTAGCACCTTCCAGTATAAAGAAAGCTATCCAGCAGGGAGGGAGCTTCCAGCTCCTTTTCAGCTTGGTTTCTCTGTGTCTTTAAAATGAAGCATGTGGTGTCTTTCACAACAGGCACCTGTAGTCAAGTTTTGGTGGGAAATCAAGGGCAATGAAAGAGAGTTTATACCTTTTAAGGGACATCTATATCCCTCATTGGGAAGTATCTCACCTCTGGCACTAAAATTTTCAATTAATCACCTCTCACTGACCTTTCCATTAAATTGAGAGCATGGGATCCTAACATGTCAGGAGGAAAATTGCAGCTACCTGAGCTATCATACAAAGTTAAGCTCTATAAAACAATCAGGGATCATGAAATTACTTCAAGTTTTGGTTTTCTTTGTTGTTTTTCTTCTGACACTGTTGATACTCAAGGGCTACAACCTTGCATTACCTATTTTTGAATCTATTCCATCAGAAGTGTTTTATATTTTACCACTCTTTCAATAATATATAACAGTCAATGTGTATTTTGTTTTGAGATAGTGTCTCACTCGGGACCAGGTTAACCTGGAACTTACTATGTAGTCAGTGATCCTCCTACCTCTCCCTCCTAAGTGCTAGGATTAAAGTCATGTGCCAACATGTCCAGCTTCATTATGTATTTTTAACAGTTGAAGGAATTACTCTCCAAGAAGGCTGCATAAGATTAGCTTTTCTGGGACAAGCATGGTCATGGCTCCCCTTTCTGGGGTTAGCAGTGTATATAATCATGTTACTCTTACTGAACCCTTATAATTTTTATCCTATGATTTAAAATATTCTCTTTTTGAGATTATATTTATATATTTATATGGCAGGTCAAAACCAGACTCCCATAGCACAGGGATTCTACACAACTCATACTACCTAAAAGCCAGCTTCCTCTCCAAACAAAAGATACTGTAAGAGAGTCTCATGGTCTACATGAGGTAGGAAACCACACCTGTCATCAAAAATGGTACAAAAGATTTTTAAATCATCTTTCTGCTCCCCAAGAAGAGTTTTATGATCACATCTTTCAGGAAGGAACTTAACTCAGAATAATTGGGATAAATAGGGATTTGGTCACAATAAGACCAACATAAAAAAAAGGCTGGAAACATTTCAGATGTTGCTACATGTAACATTGAGCATGCATGGAAAGAGCCTGTGACATAAAAATGTGGTAGAGATGACTGCTCTGTAATGACCCATAAAGGGCCATGATGCTTATGGCCTGAGGATTTTTAGGGATATCATTTTTCCAGCTCACTAGCCCTTTCCCATTCTTGAATGCCTATGCCCTTAATAAAATATCTCTACTTCTATTAGCTTAAAGTAACCTATACCTTCTGGGATCAGCTTTATCCTCCTATGTAGGAGTCCTTCATTAAAACCATATTGAAAGATATTTGAAGTTGGATTTACCAAGTAGTAGCTTTCCATGTGGTTTATTCCTATGTCCTTATTTGGGACCATTCTACCACTCCTTCTTCCTCTCCTATATCCCTTGGTGCCTATTATTGCTCAAACCTTTCCCTCCGACCCCTTGACTCTCATGTCATATGTGTTCTACTATCCCCTGTGAAACCTGTTTTCCCCTCTCCATGTGGACAATTAATAATTTCCTAACTTTTATAGACAGTCACGCTCACTCATGCAATCAAGAAAATCAAAGCTTGGATACACATATCAGTGATAATGTGCAGCATCTGTATTAGAGAACCTGAGCTATCTCACATAGTTTCATCTATTTTCCTGCAAATTTCATAATTTCATTTTAATTTTTTAAAGTATAGTGGGGGACTTTATTTAAAGGAAATGAGAAGTTACAGAGATCTCCAGCCACCAGTGTGGAGAGAACACATGGGAGAGGTTTTTGTATAATCTGTGCTATTCAGCTAAACAATCAGAAAAAGGAAAGATATCAGAGGGCTCCCATCATGAGGAAAAAGGTTCATGTGGGAAGAAAAATCCTGAGACCCCCGTCACCCCAGCCCAGGAGATTCAGAGGTCCTTCTTGGTTTAAATTTATTTTTTTTATTATCCATAATTAGATACACTTAATAAGGGAATAATGTGTTGATGTCTCCAATTCCCCTATTTCCCTCTTTCCTGTCCCTGATCAATTGGATTTCCTCCTCCGTGGGAAGTCTGGATCAGTCCATGGGGAAGGGGGTTGTGAATAGCCTAGGAGTCAACCCAGTTCCACCCCTATTTGCATGTTGTTACTAAGGTGGGAAATGTCTCTGGATATTCTCCCCCACCATGTCTCTTACAATCTTACTGCCCCCTCTTCTGCTCAGTTCCCTGAGTCATGGTGGGTGAGTATTAAGGCTGCTTTATTGTTGAGACCTTAGTGGCCTCTGTACTTCTGCTTGAGGTTGTGTTTAAAATCATTGGTGTCTGTTTCGCTGGCTCATCCTGTGTTGACTGATTGTCTGTGGTTATAGGTCTCTTGCTTATCCTATCTCTGCCTGTGGGGTTCCATGTTGATCCTCCACGGTATGTCTGGGGTGGCTCATCTCTTGCCAGGAAGACAGCTATTGGCCTGTGGCTCATTGGAAGGGTTGGAAGAGCCACTGCTCACTTGGAGCCTTCTGAAAAATGCAAACAAAATCTCCATCGGAGAGTGAAATCAGTATGGGTTTATTGAGATACACTTTCCTGAGATGGTTAGATTCTATTGTTGTTAGCTTTTTGTAAATCACTTGTAAAGTGAATTTCTCTTTAGGGTTCCAAATTTTGGTTCCCAATGTAATTTACCCTGAAATCCCAGTTCCAGTCAAGGACTCCCCTTCACTGATTAGATTTCTTGGCCGAAGTAACAGCTATTGTTTGCCTCCCCAAGGCTTTGGCTTTTCCATTGCACAAGTGCTCATTTCATGGTTTGCTGTTCTCTCCCAGTAAGTAGTGTGTTTAGATTACTCATGGTGGCAGATGGTGTGTATGTCAGTGGTCTCTGTTTACTCCAGCTGTCATTGACCAGTTTCCCCTGGCAGCATGTGCAATTCCTTACAGCTCTGCCCTAACTAACATCTGGGGACTGGTTACCATTCTGGACCTTATAGGGTCTTTCAGTTCTGATAGATGGCTTTCTGTGGTTCTAACAGGGTGGATCAGAAAAATGGACCCTTCCATCTGCTGCCTTCAGGAAACGCACCTTACCTCTAAAGACAGCAATCTTCTTAGGGTAAAATAATAGAAAACAGTTTATCAGGCATGTGGAAGTAAAAAGCAAGCAGGTGTGGCTACTTTAATTTTTTACATTAATTACATTTTACATTAATTACATTTTACATTAATTAATTACATTAATTTCTGACAGAATGGACTTCACATCAAAATTAATTAAAAGGATAATGATGGTCACTTCTCACTCATCAAGGGAATGATTCTACAAGAAGATATCACTATCATTAACATGTATGCACCAATTTCAGGTGCAATGCAGTTCATAAAGGAAACCCTACTCAAAAATAAAACAGAAATAGACTCTAATTCCATCATAGTAGGAGACTTTAATACACCTCTATCATCTCTGGACAGATCAACCAAACAATATCAGCAGGGACATAACAGAGCTCAATGACACCATTGACCAGCTGGGGATAACAGATATTTACAGAACGTTCCACCCCAAACACACAGAATATACATTCTTCTAAGCAGCACATGGAACCTTCTCTAAAATTGACCACGTACTAGGTCATAAATCATCCCTCAACACATTTAGGAAGATTGACATAGTCCCTTGTATAATATCAGACCATAATGCATTAAATATAGAAATTAACAATGGAACAGGATTCAGAAAATTAACAAAGTACTGGTGCCTGAAAAATTTGCTTCTAAAAAATGATTGGGTCACCCAAGAAATAAAACAGGAAATTCAGAATTTCCTAGTAATAAATGATGATGATAAAACATCTTATCAGAACTTGTGGAATACAATGAAGGCAGTCCTAAGGGGGAAATTCATTGTGCTAAATGCCTTCATATGAAAGACAGAGAGGTCTCAAATCAACCACCTAACCACCCACCTAAGGTCATTGGAACAGATGGAAAAAGCCAACCCTAGGAGCTCAAAACAAAATGAAATAATTAAAATCAGAGCTGAGATTAATGAATTGGAAATAAAGAAAACGATTTAATAAATAGATAAATCAAAGAGTTGGTTCTTTGAAAAAGTTAATAAGACTGATAAACCCCTGGCCAATCTAATTAAATGAAGAACTGAGAAAGCCCAAATCAACAAAATTAGAAAGGACAAGGGTGAGATAACAACAGATCCCAAAGAGATTGAAAGTATCATCAGGTCATACTTCCAAAACCTCTACTCCACAAAATTAGAGAACCTGGAAGAAATGGTTAAATTTCATTTTTCTTTATGACTGAAAAAAAAATCCATTGTGAACACATCCCATATCCTTACAAAACATTAATCAGATGATGTGCATTTCCTAGCATGAATAGAGCAGCAATAAATATGAGAGTGAAGTTTATAAGTACATGCAATAAAGTAGTGTAGCTACCTTCTCATAAGCCATTTCTCTCTTAAGCTTTGTGAGGAAGCTCCACACTGATTTCCATGGTGACTTCACCACTTTACACGTCTCCCAGCATGGATCATGGTCCAGCTTTCCACACTCATTGTCACTTTTTATGTCAGCCAGTATGACAAGAGTGAGATGGAGCCTCAAAGTCAATTTACATGTATTTGATGGACAAAGATGTTTAACCCTTTTTAGAATATTATTCGCCACTTGAATTTTTTCTTTTGAGAAAATTCTGTTCTGCTCCATAGCCCATTTTTGGTTGGGTTATTTGTCATTTTATGATTAGTTTTTTGAGTTCCTTGCATATTCTGGATATTAATCCTCTGTCAGGTACATAGTTAGCCAAGAGTTTCTTCATTCTCTAGGCTACCTCTTTTCTATCTTGACTGAGCTTTTTATTTTTATTTAATGTACTGTAATTTTCATCTCCAGTATTTCAATTTGTTTTTCTTCACTATTTCTATCTCTTTATTGAGTTCCATTTTCATGTCTTCCATTGACCATCATATTCCATTCATAGGATTGTATTCTCTTGAACTACTCTCTTTGCTTAGATTTATCATTGCTCTTTTGCGTTCTCTCATGGTAATTTTATTTAAATCTTTGTTACCATGGGACATTTCTCTGGAACTGGTAGATTCTGAAGACTGTGAGGGAGGGGGGAGGACAGGAGGATAAGCCAATGCACATATCACCAATTTGCAATATTTTCATATATAAAAGGTAACAATAAAAATTAAAAACATAAAAATGTAATCTAGATAAAATCAGGATATTGCAGGATTTAAATTTATGTTTCCTGGGAGGGTGTCTCAGGGTATAATACCAGTGGGGTAGGGATAGGTAGGAGGGAAATGGGGATACCATCATAAGACTTGCTCATACAATTTGTTGAATTACTGACAATAAAAATGAATAAAAAATACTACAGGAAATTGAGTGAGTTTAGCACTAAAGAAGTTTGAAATACAATTCAAGGTGCTAGTTATCTGTTAGGAAACAATCTGACAGTTTCTAATCATCTATAATCTGAATTTACAGAAGAAAATGACTTTTTAATTTACCATCTTGGCCTTCCTAGTATGCTTATGTATGACCATATGATAGTTTTGCTGATAATATATTTCCATTCATAAATTCATTAAAAATCATTGGTTATATTCAATGTTTTTACTGATAAAAAATTCATGTGTCACAATTAAATTACTTCACAAGATTCTATTTTATCAATGAATCAAAGTTCATCCAAAATTCAAACATTCAACTTTTCAGTTGTTTCAGGAGTACACATATTAAATACACTCTGCATTTTGACAGAGTATGTTTGTAGTTTCTAATTTCACTCTTCTGCTTATTTTAGGAATAGTAAATTCCAAGGCTTTGTTCTAACCTTGTAAAATTATTTTGAGTCATAATTAATAATTTATCATCCAGGGGACATCCTTCTGTTCTGTTTCTTTTTCCTGGAACTATGCAATTAATTCTGTGTGCTCTGGACAAAGTTTTATTACAAACCAAGAAATATAGATTGCTTTAGTGTCTTCTTTCTCTGTATACTTGTCATAAATGCTTCCTTACTACTATTTAACATTAATTCTTGAAACTTGAAAAAGAATAAAGAAAAACATTAATGAGAAAATATTTATCTAAAGACAAATTGAAAAGGGTTTACAATGTTTATCAACATTAACTTTTGATTCTAGTTTGTTCAAGTAGACCTGAGAAATGCTTAACATTATTTCTTTAGTGCTATGGATATACGTATAAAATATTTGATCATTTCAAATATATTCTTAACAAGTGGCCTCACCATGATATAAAATAACAAAAAGAAAACAGGATATAGGGTTCTTAACAATTCTAGCCTATCCTATTTTGTAATTGCTTAATTTATTATTATAAAATCAGTAAGAAAATATGGAAAATTACAAAGATCAATCTTAAATAAAACTAATGGTTTTGGAGTTAATGGATCATAGTTTACTGAAGAATCCTCATTCCATTGAAATCAGGAAACTGGTTCTAATTGTGATCACCAAGCAGGATAGCACTTTAACCTGACTCCCCCCACATTCCATTGGTGAATGTTAATCAGATGCTCTGAGTCATGACTTCCACTTAGAGAAAAGCAGGAGCATCTGCTAAGAGGAGTGAAGAACAATGAGCACTGAACATCATCAGCATGTGGTACTCAGTGACGGTCACTTCATCCCTGTGCTGGGCTTTGGAACATTTGCTCCCCCAGAGGTAAAAAATAAAGTGTTGCTGCATTGAGGGCTTAAAAAGAAATGGTTCTAGAATGTGTGGGAGTTCATGAGGGATGGAAAGTCGCCCTCTTCTTTTGTGTCTGTGATTCTCAGTGCCTGGAGGCTAGACCTGCTCTGTGTTTAGGACTTAATCAGAATCTGGCTTTGAGTATACTGTTGCTGTACATTCTTCTGGGCACTCAGTGTTTTTCATTGATCCTTTCAATTTAATTACCAATTTGGTAAAAACATTTAAAGTCACTGTTGAAAAACATTGCCTGTCAATCACCTTGATTTCATGATGGCAATAGGAATGTTTTCTTTCTTTCTATATTTATGGGCATCATTCTTTGCTCCAGTGAGGCAAGATCCTGAGAAACTGTTGTTTTAAACAATTCTCAATACAAGAACAGAATTATCAGGGGAAGCACTGCTGTTATGGTAGTGGAGAACAGCCTGAAGCACATCTCAGTATAGATTGAACTAAATAAAACTTTTCATAGCTGACTTAACTGTGGGAAATTTTAATGAACATAAAACTTAATGATAGAAGATTCAACATCATAGAGCCTGTGTGAGTTATTCTCCCTTATAAATTTATATTAGATTTAAAATGGGGTGCTGGGCTGGACAAATAGCTAAGCAGTTTAAAGGCACTTGCTTGCAAGCCTTAATATCCCATGTTCTAGTCCCCAATGCCCATGTAAAGCCATATGCACAAAGTGGCACATGAGTCTGGAGTTTGTTTGCAGTGGCTTTGGTGTGCCCCCATCTCTCCCTCCCCCCCCCTCTCTCTCTCTTTCTCAAATAAATAAAAATTTTAAAATGGTGTTAAAGATGACTCTCAGAAATAATGCAGTATCTAAAATGGACAGTTTTTTTTTTTATCCTAGAAACAAATTTCTATTCTAACATCTTCCTCGGACTACTTAATTGTGTGAAATTGGACAGGATGCATGATCTTTGAATTTATAGGTAACACTCTTCTAAGAGTTCAGTAAATATCAGAGTGCAATATAGAAAACCATGACTAGAAGTGAATAACAAATGAAGTTTCAAATCACCCACCTTTAATGAGAAGGCAATAATTTTAAATTCTAACCTAGATATATCTTCACCAATAGAAGGTACTTGGGTTTTTGTTCTGACTTCTACAGACCTCGTATTTTGAGGGAAATTTCTCATTTATAAAATCAAATCTTTGCCTGCACATTTTAATGTCACTTTTTGTTCTGTCATACAAACAAATTACAGTATACAAATAAAGCTTTAAAACTTCAAACCATTAGCTTTCAAGCCCTATTTTCAATCTGGCTTTGTTTGACGTCTGGGAAATTTGCTTTGTCATCATTGCAGATCAGATATGGATGGGGTTATACCAGAGCAATGTACATATATCACATATGCATATGTTTTATATATATATAATGTGCTTAATGTATATGTAATACATTTGTATAGATGTGCATAATATAATAATAATAATATGTATAACTGTTTTTATTTTTGCAACTGAAATCTTGATATGTGCTAGAAGAGAGATATAGATAATCATCCCCAGGGAAAATATTAGGAAGCAGTATAACTAGTGGCCGACATTTACTATGTATTATTAATATAGAGAAAGATGATGGATTAGATGAGATCTAATGCAAATAGTCCTAATATAGGAAGCTAAATGAATTCTTTCCAAATTTGAATATGTAATGACAAAAGATTTTTATCACTATATATTAGACAGGTATTACTGTAAAAAAAAATCCAAATAATATGGTAAGATTCATGAAAATGGAAGTCAACTTTAAAAAAAAATATTTCCATGTTGATGTAACATCCTATGCTGCATGTGATGGGAAATTAGTAAATGTTAGTGAAATGGTGAAATAAAATGATTTAACAGTTTTCCTCATAGACAGAAGTTTTGAAGTATTGTCGAAATTCAGTGTAAGGAAAGTTTGTATTCTGTGTGATTTCCTGAGGAGAGACTTCTAGAAGTGTGCAACAGAGTTCTTCTATACATCATTGCATGCACATTTCCTCTGTGTTCACTTTGATTTGGATCAGCACTTTATGACAACACTGTGTATATGTGCATCTTCTTGGAATTTCAAGTTCTTCCAGGAAATCTGGGAACATTCTGTGTGTCTGAGCTCCTCCTACACCAATGATTAATAAACACTGCCTGGTCTGAAGACATGTTTAAAAGCCAAGCTCTTTTTATTACTAGGAAAGATCCAGCCAAATGGTTGTGGGTGCATTTTTCCAAATGCAGAACTAATCAACAAAATGGGTAAAAGTTGACCCGTGGACAGTTGACTGCATCTGCCTGTCAGTGTCAACCTTGCTCTTTGGTACTTGTAGTCAGACACACGCCACTGGGATGAATCTCCAGACCAGGCATAATTTGGGGAGGAAAATATTTATTAAAGTAACAGATTCAGGAAAAATTTTAGAATGGTGAAAGAAGTTGTCCCCTTTTCACAGATCCAAACACACAGAGAAACCCAGTACCTCCAACTGAGCAAGCACGCTCCAACTCACAAACAGCAGGACTTACCAGACTTTACCTCAGATTTCTCTTTGCATATGTATCCCTGGAATTTTAAATCTACCTTAGAAATACACTAGGAGGCCAGGTCAAGTTGACACCTCCTCCATCAAGGAGGCTGGAGACAAACTTTTATACTTTTGAATCTACTTGGGACATTCAGTCAAATTACCAAAATCCACCCCAGCCTCCAATAGATTTATAACTACCTATATTATTACATTCAGTCCAACTTTAAAGGCCCCAAGTCTTATCTGAAATTTAAGATTGTCTTTTAACTTTAAATTTTGTAAAAATCAAAACTAGTTACAAACTTTTAATATATAATGGCACAGAGTAAATATTTCCAACTATTATGAGGCATAGCAAGGAAAGACTGGGCCAATGTAAACTCAACATCAGCAAACATCCCTTTCTGTAGTTTAAGTCCCGTAGCACAACCAGTGACTGACAGTCTCTGGATTTTTAAAATTTTGTCCCTCCAGCTTAGCTGAGTAGCTAGGACAACTTCCATCCTGAGCCAAAAGCACTCCATGGTAGCCCTTGTACAGTCCTGGTATACCCAAAAAATCTTTGTGTCTCCATTGCAAACCACAGTCCACCTTCCAATGGCTTCACTGGCCAATCAGAGACTTCACACCCTGTTCCATATACCACATCTCAGCAGTGGCTCCTGGAACCATGTGTACTTCACGACCCACTCCATGTATGTATTCCTCATGCTTTCAAAAGCAATAGCAGGTATGTAGGACACAGTCATGCTGCTAATTCAGGGACAAAATAGATGTGACTTTGAAGAGCAGATTTCTTCTGTTCAGTGATATCCTTTGAAAAGAGTTTGCACAGTCCATCATTCAGTCCTTCTAGGGTAGAAATACCTCAGGCATTTCTCCATTGTTTCAATGTAAAGCAGTTGGGCCATAATAAAAAAAAATCAGTCTCTGTGCCAGTAAGTTAAACTTGCTTTATGGGTTTTTTTTTTTTTGAACTTTAAATCTTAAATTCTCATTTCCGTATCTATAGCCAAGCACAATAGTTCATTACTTAAATTCAACTTCAGTCAAGCTGTCTGGGCATGGGCAGTAAGACGCATGCAACTGTTGGCCCAGGCACATAGTTCTGTTAAAGTTTACTGTAGTTTCTCCTTCCCCTTAGAAAGTTCACAAGCCAAGCCTCCAAATGTAATTCTCTCTGCACTATTTCCAAATTCTCACCGAATAGCCCATAAAACTTGGCTTACCACTCTGGAAGTCATCTTCAGTGGCAAGTACCAAGTCCATTTCTATTCCTACAGTACACAAATTCCAGAAGACCAAATCCACATGGTCAGATTCATCTCAGCATTCACCCCACTTCTGGTACCAAATCTCGTGTAGTCAGTCACATGCCATTGGGATGAATCTCAGGCACAGTTTTGGGAGGAAAATATTTATTAAAGTAATAGATCCAGGGGAAGTTTTAGAATGGCTAAAGAAGCTGCCCCCCTTTCACAGATCTAAACAGAGTGAGAAACCCAGAATCTCCAAGCAAGTAAGCACACTCCAACTCATAAACAGCAGGACTTGCCAGAATTCAGCTCGGCCATGTTCTTGGCATATGTATCACTGGAAATTTATATCCACCTTAGAAATACCCTAGGAGGCCAGGACAAAGTGACACCTCCTCTAGCCAGGAAGCTGGAGACAAACTTTTAAACTTTTGAATCTTTTGGGGGACATTCAGTCAAACTACCACAAGACTGAAGGGCTATTCCCTCATGTCTTATGGATGATAAACACTGGGTACATATTCAGGATGCAGAACCTTGTGTCATATAACGAAGTGTTCCGAAAATGACATTGGTATGCAAAATTCACTTCAGTGCAGTGAAATTCTTTGCTCATAGGCATTACCTTTCTTGACAAGCATCTCCAAATATTCCTTTTGGCCCCTCTGCTAGGTTCCTAAGAGTAAGACTATGGAGTCAACCAAAATAGCCATAGAAGCTGGTTTCCGCCATATTGATTCTGCCTATATATACCACAGTGAAGAGGAGGTAGGCATGGCCATTCAAAGCATGATTGCAGCTGGGGTTGTGAAGAGAGAAGACATATTCCTGACTACAAAGGTATTGTATAGTGGGCAGGCCTACAAATCAGAGAAATGTGCTATAAGGAAGCAAAAATTAAACAATTACTAGTTGGTGAAATATTATCTATTTGTGCATTTTATCTGTATAGTTTACATATAAAATCATTTTTCTAAGAACAGTTAAATATTTTGATTTCTATTTATAGTTTACTAATTTATAACTTTAAATTCCATTTACTTTCAAAAGCATTAACTGAAAGTGGCAAAATTCAGTCTATGTAGTGAAATCAGACAGTATGATCAAATTGTGTCTTTGCTTTGTCCTGTATTACTATCAAAAATCCATTTCATAAAATTTTAAGTTTTATGTTATTAAGTAACAACTATATACAAGAGTTCCTTGGGTACTAAATAACTGTTGTTTGGCCCCATGGATATATCACATTTAGTAGATGGACTTGACTAATGTGGACAAAACCTTGTAAATCATCCCTCATCCCCTTATAAACCTGGCACCATTGTGCTCTCCAGTAATCCAAACACTCAGGAATTGGAGAAAATACGTTACAATTTATAGGTTGTAATTACCTTCATAGTTATTTTGGGGCCAGTCTGGACTACATGGCAAGCTACCTCCAAAATAATTAATAAATTAAGGTTAAATTAATTAAATGAAAAACAACATATTTCTAAAATGTGCTGATTTGTGCTGGTTAATTGTTAAGTATTCAAAATGTATTTCCCTTCAGTTATGTAAGAGAAGGAATACAAATATTTCTCCTGTGAATTGAGTAGATGGATATTTTTAGTAATATTAATTTTGTAACCATAATGCAATTTAACTCAGTGATTTGAAGGTGTTATTACTTGATAATTTTTAAACTTTGACCAATTTCTTTCCATAGTTCATTGGATTGCCTAATAAAAACCAAATATACAATGAGGTCAGCACAAGTAATCCTAGAACTAAAGACATTATAATTCATTGTCATCTTCTACCTAGTTCAAAAGGTTTGTCTGCACTCCCAAATTTAGGTTATTTATTGACTCAGGAAAATGTATATTCTTTAACCCTATAGCTATGGTCTACATACAACCAACCAGACCTGGTCCAAACTTCCTTGGAAAGATCACTGAATAAATTTCAACTTGACTATGTTGACCTGTATCTTATTCATAGCCCAGTGTCATTAAAGGTAGGTAATTTGCATCATCTAACCTAATTAACCTCTTTTGTCCAAATGATTTTTTTATACAGATGGACTGTTATAAAATTTATACATACTTCTCATGTTATCATACATGAAATAATTTATTTCCATATGGAAATTGAATTTTACATAGAAATTGAAGCAATTTTTATAATTATAGTCTTAATAAACTATTTAGAAATACCTCTTCTTCACATACATTTGCAGTAACAGTGTTTGGTTTGGTTTTTGTCCAAGTCTGTCTTTTGGAGACAAGTCAAATTCATGGTCATTGATACGAGGTAGCTCCTCTGCATATTCCACCATGAAAATAAATTCTCTACACATTATTGATAAGTAATTTTTCTCCACCTAATTGTTCTTGAATCTATTTATGTTCAAGTACATAAATATTACTACGTATTTATCTGCTGTCAGTATTGAAGTCTATTATTATTGGAGATGAGGAGGTGATGACTGACTTTCCCAGTGATATTAGCTGGCAGTAAGCTTTTGTTAGGGTCTGTGAAAATATAATTTGCTACTATAAATAATTGATGTTAGAGAATAGAAGAGTTCAAGAACCAAAAGTCATTTCTTATAACACCATTTGCTAACCAGTTTGTTAATAGAAAATGTGGGATAGGACCTGACCTGTTTCATTGATATTTAGTTTCCATTCCCAAGATGTTTCCTAGGAGCCTTGCTGTGGGTGGGAGCATGTGTTTGGTGAGATTGTTAGAATGAATATTTTATTACAGCCAGGGGAGAAGGATCATCCAACAGACAAACATGGAAAACTATTATCTGACACAGTGGATCTCTGTGCCACATGGGAGGTGAGAGCGACAAGACGGGAAGAGGAAGAGTCAATCCATGCTGTCAGCTATGACTTGGAGCATGGACCTGCAAATCCCGAAGTGCCTCATGTTTGCAAGGATGTTTTGCTGGAGCTTGAGAGAGGAATATATTATTGGAGTGTGTTGAGGAGAACTAGAGGCAACCAATGTGGGGATCTTTTGTTTCTGGTGTGCTAATGTCTCTGGTTCGTAGGAGAGCACACACAAATTCCTTTTATGTCAATACATTGGATGCATAATCTTTATCATATTTTTCTTACCAGCAATCAATTTCATCCAGATTCTTTTTCTTAAGTTGAAACTTTGTATGGACACATGATATGTTGGTACCATTGCCCTCCTCCTTGCCCCATTCCACTGAGGGCCCTCCTCACTGGGGTTACTATGATGTAATGAGTTATGAGTTGTGAGAGCAGCAGTCACTCATTTGGGGAGGGAGACCTTCTTTTTTAAAACATCTGCTTTGCATCCATTGTGAATTAGTTAAATGTACATAGAAGTCCTTTAAAAATACATTTGTGTTTGTGAGAAAGAGAGAATGAGAGAGAGAGAATGTAAGAGAGCGAGATGGCAAGAGAATGGGTCACCAAGTCCTCCTATAACTGCAGAAAAATCTCTAGATACATGTATTATATGATGTGTCTGGCTTTATGGTACTGGTGAACCTGAACAGGTAGGCTTGCTAAGCTATTGCTCCAGATCCCAAATAAGTCTTTACCAGCTTTTCCTCCCCAGGCCATGGAGAAGTGTAAGGATGCAGGGCTCACCAAGTCCATTGGGGTGTCCAACTTTAACCGCAGACAGCTGGAGATGATCCTGAACAAGCCAGGGCTCAAGTACAAGCCAGTGTGCAACCAGGTGAGCTCCCTCAGCCTATTCTTCTGTCCTTTGTTTCCTTGTAACTGTAATACTGCCAGGTGTCCATTTCTCCTCCCCTCCTTTCTTCTACTAGATAGTAGAAGGTGCTCAGAGCAGTGTCTCTGAAGGACCCTCAATGATATGACTTCTTGACAATGTGTGAGTAAAAGAGATGAGGAGATTCAACTACCAAATCAACACTGGAATCTAGAGATATAAGTTCTGAGGTAGAAACACAGCTCTTAAGAGAGTAGATTGGAGTCTGTAAAAATTGTCCATTTTGGGGCAAAGCCTGGAGACCCAGATACAATTATTCTCTAGTCTCCACACAGCCACACACACACACAAAAAAAAATTGTCACATACATTTGGAAAGAGGCAATTCTCTCTCTCTCTCTCTCTCTCTCTCTCTCTCTCTCTCTCTCTCTCTCTCTCTCTTTCCTTTTCTCACTTTCTCTCTCTCCTTAATATAGACAATTTCTTTTTAATAAATGTCCATGTTTGTGGTTTAGGCAATGATGAGTGGTTAAGGCTATACATTAGAAAAATTATTCAGTTTAGACTGACATGTTACCTGTTGTTTATGGAAAATCTAATGGCAGATAAAATGCACACTGAGGACATAGCAGAATATTAAACTAACTTTGATCTTGGCCAAATCTTAGTTGCCATCTCTTCTCTGCTTTATGGCATGAAATCAACTGTTGGTACATATTGATTCTGTTTTTTTATCTTACTTTTTAACTTCCAGTCATGGGGTAAAGGCCTTTGATATAAAGCATTTTTATTAACACAGTATAGTATGTTAATCATTAAATGCTAATGTATAATGTTATACATTTCCTTGTTCAGCTTTGTTTACTTTGAACATTTCTTTTTCATGATAATACTGGCATTTCTTAAGATTTACTATATCATTTCTAATTACAGGTAGAATGTCACCTCTATCTGAACCAGAGCAAACTCCTGGAGTTCTGTAAATCAAATGACATTGTTCTTGTTGCCTACGGGGCACTTGGAACTCAGCGAATTAAAAAATGGTAATGATAATAGGAGATTTGACTTAAACATCAGTGTTGATGGAAGTTTTAGTTCTACAATATTCAGTTTCAGGAGTTCATTCTGACCAGGCTCAGGGAGAAGGGAGAATTTACATTGATGAAAAGACCCCTGATGATACTGTGGCTACCGCTCCAGGGACTA
The DNA here is from genome assembly GCA_004024765.1 of Zapus hudsonius. Taxonomy (NCBI): domain Eukaryota; kingdom Metazoa; phylum Chordata; class Mammalia; order Rodentia; family Dipodidae; genus Zapus; species Zapus hudsonius. Next base: position 29,851 of record PVHP010008492.1, on the reverse strand, counting down.
CGTTAAAGATCCCCTGTCATTGACACTCTGGAGTTAGCATTTCTACCTTTCTCTCCAGGTTAGAACCCAACTCCCCAGTTCTCTTGGAGGATCCAGTTCTTGGTGCCATGGCCAAAAAGCACAAGCGAAGTCCTGCCCAGATTGCCCTTCGCTACCAGCTTCAGCGTGGGGTCGTGGTCCTGGCCCAGAGTCTCAAAGAGAATGAGATCAAGGAGAACTTACAGGTGATGGGGGACATCAGTGGGCATCATGGCTCCTACATAATATTTTATATTTTATTTTTATACTGACAACCTCCATACATATAGACAATGTACCCTGAGTTCAAAAATCCCCTACGATCACCATTTGTCCCCCCATTCCACCCTCCTTCTTCTTCTTTCCATGAAGTTCTTCCTCTATTTGATATGATCTTTTCTTTGCCCTTGTATTATGCAGTTCTTGAGTAGATAGGGACACCTCCCATAAGGTCATGAATGCAAATAGCCACTTTGTGTCAGGAAAATACAATTCCAAAACACTCCTCACAATCCTTTGACTTCTACATTTTTTGACCACTTCTTCCAGAATGGTCCTTAGAGGGGGTGATAGGTGTGTCTCACTTTGTGCTGAATACTTCACTGTCACTTATTCTCAGCAATTTGATGATTTTTGAATCTCCTTGGTAGCAAATGCATTTGAAAAGTAATTTCCCTAAACAAATTGAGAGTAACATTATTAAATGGATATAAACATAGATTTTCAGAGGGCAATTGGGTGAACATTATATATCTATCTCCCCAGCCATAGGCTCTTAACTCAGTTTTTAGCCTGAATTCCCTCCAGTGGAGTATATGCCTCAAAGCCAATTAGAGTGGTTTGTCTTCCCAATAACAGACATGCCACTATTGTACAAGTAGGGTTATTTTGTCTGGCTAGCCAGCCATGTAGATTTCTAGGTTCACTGATATTTAAACCATTGATGTTGACTTTTCTCCTCCAGGAGGCTACAGAAACCATTCCAGCATTATAACAGCTAGTCAACAGGGATGAGTCTTTGAATCTTCCAGCTCAGTTTCATTACTCATTTAATTTCTCAGTGACCTGAAGTCAAAACACTGCATAGTGATCTAAAACTGTGCAATTCTTTGAATCCTCAGATTACAATTTTGGCTAAATCACTGTCATATTTATTAGGCTTGTAAAATTTCAAGAGGTTTGCAAATATTTTCTCCTATACTACAACAAGGCAGACAGCAATGCCTGGTTAAGACTAAAGAGAATAAAGTGATTTCGGTTTGGGAATTAATTCAGAGATGTACCTATCACATTTCTATTTTCTGGAAAAAGAGGGGATCTAGATTAGGCTTTTTTTAAATCTATAAAATATTTCAGTTGTTGTAGCTGTTAGCATCTCATTGTTGGGACAAAGCACCTGACTAGGAGAAGTTTATGGGAGGAAAGGGTTTATTTCAGGCTTTCAGTGTCTGGGGGGAGATTGATCGTAGTGGAGGAATCTATCTCACTTCATTCAACATCCACATTAGAGAGAGGCACAAAAGCTAGCTTTCAGCACTCAGGGGAGTTATACTCACTCATCTAAAATTCCCAGTGAAACATCTCCTGCAGCAGAGTTCCACCTTCCAAAGTTTCCACCAGCTGGGGACTAATTAGTATGCTCAATTATTATGCATGGTATTTATAGCCAAAGCACCACAGTGGGGTTTCTTTGCATACTTTTGAATTTTCATGAATTTTAATATTCCTATACTAAGTGATTTTAGTTTCTTTTCACTTTAGGTGCTCTTTTGCACAATTAAAACTGTTGAAGAATTTTTTGTTTTCAGTTAGGAGACATTTACTTCGCTATTGCCTCTAGTATTTGAAATATTAATCAATTCTAACATAACAGTTAATACAACCTTTTTTAGCATATTATGGTCTAGTTTGTTTGGCAATGTGCTCTGGGTAATTGAAGGTATTTCTAGGCTGTATTCTCCCATGTATTTGCAATGTAGACTATAATACATTTGAAGCACTCTGATGCTTTTCTTATCCTGTCATTTAAAAAACTTTTTGTTGATAGATTCCATAATTATAGACTATAAACCATTATGATTCCTTCCCCACTTTTCCCCATAGTTGTTCTTCCTCTCAATTAGTCTCTGCTTTGTTTCAGTGTCATCATCTTTTCCAAATTAGTTGTACTACCCACACCTCAGCAGTGTGTGTGTTAGTTATTGCATGTGCTCACTAAAGCTCGCTATTGTCCATCTTCAGTGTTTGTCACTAGTGAGTTTGCAGAGTGATTTCCTTGTCACTTCACTTTGCAATTATATTGGCCATTAAAAACAACTTTTTATTGATAGCTTCCATAATTAGAGCATTAACCATTATGATTCCCTCTCCACCCTCCATTATATCTCTGCCCCCTCTCAGTCTCCGTTTGGTTTTGGTGTCATCATCTTTTTGTTCCATTATGTGTAGGCATTATCAGGCATTGAAGAATCACGAATTATCAAAACCGTTTTGTATCTGGAAGTCTGCATTGTAAGCAGTCCTACCCTTTCTTTGGCTCCTACAATCTTTCCACCACCTCTTCCACAATAGACCCTGAGCCTCAGGAAGTGTGATAGAGATGTCCCAGCATTGAACATTGCACCATCATTATTTCTCAGCTCTATAGTGTCCTTTGAATTATCCCAGTTGTCACTGATACCTGAAAAAGAGAAGCTTCTCTAGCCAAAAGTGAGAGTAGCAATATTATATGGATATGACTTAATATCTGGATGTTGGTTGGTCTGTTGGCTCGGGTGCCTCAACATTCATGTATTTTTCACCTGCCAGCTGACAATCCCAGGATTTACCTCCTCCAAATAACTATGTCAAAGCAGTGAGCAAATAGTTTCAAAGACTTTTCTTGCTCAACCTCAGCACTGGCATGTCTTTTCTTTTGTTATGTCCTATTGAACAATGTCATTTCTCAACCGGGCAACAATCAGTACGTGGGAAACAGCACTTCCTTGTGGAAGAAAGTGTATATGCACATATGAACATATATGGAGATGGGAATTTATATTGGATTTTGTTTTGATAATCAATTTATAACTAGATAGATTTTTTTAGATTTGCACATATTTGCTGAAATATCTTCCTCAAAATTATAATTATGCTTTTATCTTCTTGACAGATTTTTATAAACAAATTGTCTTGATTTATTGCCATTCTCATGCCTTTACTCTGAGTTTCATGAATGTCTTGTCTTTTCCAATGTTTGATCAAAACAATATGCTATGATCTGACAAACAACTTAAGCCTTTCCTTCTAAACATTTCTGTAATTGACTTGCAGGTTTTGATCTATAAAGATAGACACCCAAATTTTCAGTGTTTAGCAAATGTACTCAGGAAAATATTTATTTTATGGCATACATTATCAATTGTCTTTTTCATTCTTCTTTATATGTTGATTATATTTGTAAATAAATATCATGAATAGCAAGTTTTCTTCACTCTCCTTTTTATTTAAAATATCTTATTATTCTTGTCTGTGAGTTACATAATATTTAGAATTACTGATCATCTTCCCACAAGATAAAGCCTTTAAGTATTTATTTTTCACTCTCTTTAGTGACTTTTGGAATATGATTCCTTCTAATCCAATATTTTGATATACATTTCTTATTGTTTAAGTAATATTTTAATATTTTTAAAAATATTTCATAGCTTTCTCCATTAATGTGCTATTATATATTTGCTTAAGTTTATTCATAAAAAAGACACTATGCATGATGTTCTAGTAATGTAGTTTTTTTCTTTTGTTTTGAGAATTTTCCACCTTATAGAAAAGTTCAGATAAGTATGTAATGCTTGCCTCATATCAAACTTCATTACATGTTAAAATTTTCTAATGTATATCACTATACACTACAGGTAATGGCCTGATAATTAGAAACACGTTTTCTTCCATGTTTCTAATTTTTAGAAATCATTTTGAGGTTAAATGTGCTCCAAAATCAGAGAATAAGATCCTCTTTGAGCAAGATACTTTATCTCTGTGATATAATTAATAGTTTGAAAACTCATTGCTTAAATTACATGGGAAAGAGCATCATTCATATTTTAAATGTTCTTTGGTGATACATAATTCTAGTTGCTATCTGAGACACGGATTTCACATCCCTCCAGACTCAGAGAACATTGCTGAAGGAATGAAAGAGCCACAGAGAGAGGGTAGGAATACTTTGAGACATGATTCTGTGCACATGATATTAGCTCACAGTAGAGGTCCTTAACTCCACAACACCTGCACAAGATTAAGCCCATGAATAATTAGATGCAGAGAAAAGAGAGGAAGAAAAAGATGCAAGCTCAAACAAGAAGAAGGAATACTGGGAAAGGGAGGGACTCAGTGGAATGAAAAGAGCAATAGAAGGGCAACAAGATTCAATTAATATATGTTTGTCTATTAAAATCCTCAAAAATTATACAACTCTGTGCATGTATATCAGAGAGTGATTATCACACCTTTACACTTTATCCTTCAGAAATGTCTGTGTACATGACATCCAATCATTGAATAATATCTCCTTTGTTTCTGCTCCACTTACTCTTTGAGACCCCCATTGTCTATCATGGAGTGAGTTTCAAAGTATCTCAAAAATAGTTTCCATTTAACTTTATTTGAAAATACCATTTACTTGTGTATTTTGCTTGAAGCCTTCAGTAAGTTTTAGAAACTTCTCTGATATTTCATATATTGTCTCTGTACCATGCAATCTGATTCACTTGGATTATCAAGATACCAAGTTTAGAAATTAAACATGCTAAAAATCTATTTCTGTGGTAGGTGTTTCAATTCCAGTTGTCTGCAGAGGACATGAATGTCCTGGATGGCCTGAACAGAAATTTTAGATTTTATGCTTATCGCATGTAAGTAACTTTGGTAAATGCCTAAAAAAGGATTTAGTAAATATGTTCAAGTCTCTTTTGTTTTTGGTACAACTGTGTTCAGAAACCAAAAAGTAAATGAGTAAATATGTTTCTGGAAAGACTGCCATTTGAAATTCATTTGAAATTTGTTTTTTAATTTATGAAATGTAAAGCTCTCGATGCAAAGGAAAAAGGCATTTTTAGAATAATGATTGTATGTTCTACCTGAGAGTAAGGAAAGAACACATATATCGTTCCCTATTTCAATTTTTACTCATAAGAACATGATAATACTGAAGGGAGACTAGGCTGCTCTTAATTGTGTGTTAAAAATTATAGAAATATGTTAGAGTTGCTAATATTTTGTTAGTATAAAGCAAAATGATAACAATATGTTGCAATATGTTATAACTGGACCTGGGGAAGTAGCGTGGTGGTTAAATGTGCTTGCTAGAAAATCCTGACTGCCCAGTTTCAGTTCCCTAGCTAGCTACATAAAGTTGCAGTGGAAAGAGACCCTGGCATACACACACACATACACACACACAATCTTAAAAATGTAACAACTAATGTTTTACTCATAACTTTGTGTATTATATTTATATTAATGCATAAAGAACTATAAATTATGTGGTAAGTTCTATGGACATGGAACTCTATGTTTAAGAAACATTCTTTTCATTTGTGAATCTAACTCCATATGTTGTGTGTAATATATTAACAATAGGGTATAATATTTAAAATATTTTGTTATAAAGGTGGGTTTGTGAAGTAAGGATGTGAGATTTTACAACCAGAGACTGATTGTACAGCTATAATGATTTGTACTTAGACCACATTATGCTTTTTTTCTCATTTTAGAGCTGCTGACCACCCAAATTATCCATTTTCTGATGAATATTAACCTGGAGCATTTATCATCACTTCTACTAACACAGATCTATAGGTTCATGTTAGAGGATAGAGACTCAGGTGACAACACTGAATTGCAGATAACTGACATGTGACTTCTGGCAAATCCATACTGCTTACCAACTCACACTTGTCATATATATACATGACATATACATATATATTTTCTCCAGTATGAAAAAAGCATTAAATTTTCCTCCCATTCTGAAATAAATCTAATGTTCATTCAATAAAGTCTCTTCCTTGTTACATTCTCCTCTGCTTGTGTGGATTGCTTTCGTTTGAGTCATTATGATGCAAACTGATTTAAGTGGAAGTCTAAGTGTAGGGTTTGGGAACTGATAATCCCCATTTCATTTCATAGGCACTTCAAGCCTGGGAATGAGTGGAGCTATAGGACTCCCGGAAGGTGAGAAGGTGTTGAAGACAGTATAGTGTGTTCCTCTAGCCCATGAGTCAACATGAAAGCACATTACATGCCCTGCATGATTGTCAGTAGTTAAGGTGAGGAATATGCTAGAAGAATGACCAACAGTGACAGTGGTTCCTTCCAGCTGCTCAGGATCAGAGTCCAGGACAGTGGAGGGTGAGGCATCCTGTGATGCATTTGGCAGGAAGATGATGAGAAATCCAGGCCAGATGGATGACCAAGAAGATAAAAATTTATGTGTGGGGTGGGGGGGCAGATTAAGGAAAAGAACATTGAGCACCTCTCTGATTGGGAAACAGGGCCTAACGTTCTCTCCATAATTAGATATTAGAGACAAAAAAGAGCTATTCACATATGAAATCCAATAGCAGTGCTCAGAATCACAGCTAGCACTATATGTGAAAAGTAAAACTGGTAGGGTTGAAGACGTGGGTCAGTGGTTCAGTGTGCTTGCTTGCAAAGCTAGTTGGCCTTGGTTCAATTCCCCATGGACCCATGTAAAGTCAAACTGGCATTGGTTTGTAGTGGCAAGAGACTGGCACTCAAACACACAAACACACATACACACACACACACACACACACACACACACACACACACACACGAAACAAATTAGAAAAAGAAAACCTAACATGTTAGACAAATGACAAATGCCATGTATTCTCATATATGCAATTCATAGTTTCAATTTTTTTTAGATTTTTGTGTGGTTCATGTGAGGTAGATAACAGGAAGGTAGAAAGGAGCCCTGAAAAGGGTAAGGGACATTGGGGAATAGGAGAATACACGCAGTATGAAGCTGTAGGTGCACAATAACATGGGTCATGATGTTTAACCAGGGATGAGAAGTGGAGGTGTGCCAGGGGGGTTATTAAAACCAAAATATATGAAAAAGCCATATGGAAATCTATTAACTCTGTTAGCTAATTAAACATAATTTAAAAATGTAGTTGAACAGAAGAAGTACCTGACATGGGTAGCTATGTCTGCTCCCAAAGTCATTGCCAAAGGTTAGATATCTCTGAATGAACTGTTGGTCAGGAGATACCTGTAACCACTCCCCCCCACCCAAAAAAAAAAAAAAACAGGCTATTGACATTCCACTTGGATTTTTGCCATAATTAGATGGTAAGATCCTGTTGCTAATGACCTGGGTTCTATCCATCATTACCCAGGTAAAGTCAGATGCACAAGGTGGCACAGGTGTCTGGAGTTCATTTACAGTGGCTACAGGCTCTGGCATGCCTATTGTAATTCTCTCTCTTTCTCTCTCTCTCTCTCTCTCTCTCTCTCTCTCTCTCTCTCTCTCTCTCTCTCTCCTCACTAACTGGTTGTAAATAAATAAAGAAAAATACTTTTTAAAAAGCCCTATTGCTGATGGCACCCCTAAATTTTGGTTAGAGGGGACAAAGAAATCAAGCTGGTGATGAGCTAGACTCTTTCTCCCTACTAACTATCCTTTATAGTGTCAGAAGTTTGCAGACTCCTGGAGGAGAAAAGTTATTGACATTACTATCTGGTTATAGAACCTTTGTGATACACAAATGACCAGCCAGACAATATGTTTTCACTGGTTGAATAGCTGTGTGACTGCTATGGAGGTAACCAATTGCTTACTGATTGAATCTGAGACCTGCAGCCGTAAGAGGAAAATTCATAGTGCTAAATGCCTTCATATCAAAGAAGAGAAATTTCAAATTAATAACCTAACCACCAACCTAAAAGCATTGGAAAAACTCGAACAAAGCAACCCTAGGACCTCAAGATGAAAAGAAATCATTAAGATCACAGCTGATATTAATGAAATAGAAACTAAGAAAACAATTTTTAAAAGATAAAAATTAGAGCTTGTTCTTTGTAAAAGTAAACAACATCAACAAAGCTTTTACCAATCTAATTAAACAGAAAAAAACCAAATCAGCAAAATGCAAAATGAAAAGAAGAGATCACAACAGACCCCAATAAAATTTGAAGAATCACCAGATCTTACTTCCAAAACCTCTACACCACAAAATTGGAGAACCTGGAAGAAATGGATGAATTCCTGGACACCTACCACCTACCAAAACTATACCCAGAGCAGATAAAACTCCTAAATAAAACTTTCACATCCACCAACATTGGAAATATAATCAAATACCTCTTCAAAACGAAAAGTCCAAGACCTGATGTATTCTCAGCTATATTCTACTAAACCTTCATCACAGAACTGAAACCACTGTTTCTGAAGTTTTTTTTTTTCATGTAGTTGGAGGACAGGAAATGCTTCCAAACTCCTTGTATGGAGTTACTATCAGTCTAATTACAAAACCAGACAAAGATACAAGAAGGAAAAGCTATAGACCTATGTCACAATGAATTTAGATGCAAAAATTCTGAACAAAATTCTCGAAAACCAAATACAACAGCACAACAAAAGTATTATTCTTCTAGTCCAGGTAGGCTTCATCCCAGGGATGCAAAGACGTTTCAACATGCAAAAGTTGATTAATAGAAACCTCTATATTAATAAACTTAACCACAAGAACCATATGGTCATCTCAATAATGTAAAAAAAGGCCTTCGACAAAATCCAACACCACTTCAAACACAGGAGAAGTTGGGCATAGAGAGCTTATACATCAACATAATAAAGGGATTATACAAAACTCCTAAAGTCCAAATCATACTCAATGTGGAAAGAATCAAGGAGTTCCCACTAGAATCAGGAACAAGACAGGGGTGTCACTCTCACCACTGATCTTCAACATAGTCCTTAAAGTCCTAGCCCAAGCAAGACAACAGAAGAAAGACATAGAAGGTACACACATTGGAAAAGATGAAGTGAAACTATCCTTTTTTTTTTTTGCAGACGATATGATCCTATACATAACAGATGCAAAGGATAGTACCAGTAAATTCCTAAAGGTGATAAATTCCTTCAGCAAAATGGCACTCTAAAAAATTGACACACAAAATTCAGTAGCCTTCCTGTATGCAGATGATATGCATACAGAAAAAGAAATCCATGTGACAGTCCCATTTTCAGTAGCATGAAAAAAAGTCAAGTACTTGTAATAACACTAACCAAGGATGTTAATGACTTATATAATGAAAACATAAAAACACTCAAGCAGGAATTAGAGGAGGATATGAAAAGATGGTACTGGCATAAAAACAGGCAGACAGAACAATGGAACAGAATTAAAGACCCTTCTCATAGCTTGAGTAATTATAGTTACTTGATCTTTGACAAAGATGCTAACAACATTCGTTGGTTAAAAAAAAAAGATAGCATCTTCAACAAATGGTGCTGTATAAATTGGATAAATATGTGTAAAAAATAAAAATTGGCCCACTCTTCTCACCATGTGCAAAATCACCTCTAAGTGGATCAAAGACCTCAACAGAAGTCTTGAAACTTTGAAAATCCCAGAGGAAAAAAGTAGGAGTGGGGAAAAAACTACCTGAACAAATCTCGAGTAGCTGAGGAAGTGCAATGATCACGTAACCAAAGGAATCTCATCAAGCTAAATATCTTGTTACAGAGAAACATATCCCAGCACTTGGGAAGCAGAGGTAGGAGGATTGCCGTGAGTTCAATGCCAGCCTGAGACCAAAATTCTATTTCAGGTTGGGCTAGAGGGAGACCCTAATCTCAAAAAGCCAATAAAAGAATCTATCAGCCCTGTCATAGTTTGATCCAGGTGTCCCCCACAAACAAATGAATGTGTTCTGGGTAATCAATCCTCAGCTGATGGCAGTTTGGGTTTTACAACCTTGCTGGAGCTCTGTTGTTGGGGGTGGGTTTATGGGGATTATAAACCAGCTTCCCCTTGCTGTATTTGGCACACCTTTCTGCCACAATTTCCAGTGCTGTGGTGGAGGAGATGTCCACCCCTCTGCTCATGCCATCATTTTCCCTGCCAGGATGGAGTCTCCCCTTGAGTTATTAAGCCAAATAAACCCATTTCTCCATGAGCCACTTTTGTTTGGGTTCTTTCTGTGTAGCAACTAGAATGCTGACAAGCCCTCTCACAAAATGGGGCACTGAACTCAAGAGGGAATTTCCAATTCTTATTTAAGAAAATGTTCATCATCCTTAATCATCATTAAAATGCAAATGAAAATAACAATGAGATTCCACCTTATTCCAGTCAGAATGGCAGTCATTTAAAAAAATGCCCTGACAATAGATACTGGTGAGGATTCTGGGGAGCCAGGGGTGGACCCCTCATTCACTGCTGGTGGGAGTGCAAACTTGTACAAGCACTATGGAAAGCAGTGTGGAGGCTCCTGAAAAAGATTCATATAGACCTACCAATGGACCCAGCTATCCCTCTACTAGGCATCTACGCTCAAGATTTCTTGTTTCAGCACAGAGGCATCTGTTCATCCATTTTTATAGCAGCTCAATTCATAATAGCTAAGAATTGGCATCAATCCAAATGCTCATCACTGGAAAAATGAATATCAAAGTTGTGGCACATTTACACAATGGAATTCTACTCAGCTGAAAGGAAAAATGACATAAATGAAATTTAAAGAAAAGTGAAAGGACTTGGAGAATATCATACTTAGTGAACTCATGCATGAACAGAGAGACAAACACCTCATATTCTCCCTCAGGTGGTTGGTTCCTAAACAGGTTAAGCTTGAACAGTAAGTAAATCTGACAGTTGAGTTGAGACACTGACAAAAGGGATGCAAGGAAATGGGGGGAGTGAGGAATGGGAGGGGCAGGGGTACTTATACACTAATCTCAACCAACAATGAATTGATAACCATAAAATCCTTACTTTCATACCATAAGTTCTCAAGGAAGCTGTGGTCATTGTCTGGTAAGAGACGGCCTGAATAGGGTGGGAGAAAGCATAACCCCAAGACAAATTCCTCTGGCCTGTGGTTCCCTGTCCCAGTAATTGGTTAGTTCCCACACAGAGCTGTTGATCAAAGAAAACAAGACAGGCTTATATCAAAGTTCTTGAATACCCACCCCAGGCAAAAGTAAGACCTTTTACTCACTCTCACTATAGTCCTATTTTTCTCTTCTTACATAAATCTGGTTAATTATAAAAAAATTTAATGGATTTGGCTAGGAACAGAGGAGAAAATGTCTCAGTCTAGTTGTTCTACAATGAATCATTCCCCTTGTAACTTTTACAAAAGTCAAGATGTGCTTAATGTTTTCCATTGCTTGCAGGAGAACATCTTGTATTCATTGGCCCTGGGATAAGAAAATTGAAAATTTTGCCAAGTGACGCTTATTCACATTGGAGCTTTTTCACTATCAATTTAGACATGTTTATATGTATGTATAAATTTGTTCAATGAAACATGGCTATAGATTCAAGAACCATCCAGGCTAAATGTCCTCTGTAGAAAGTGGGAGATTATCCAGAATTAGGTGGTCCCAGGCATGCAAGAACTCATAGACATCCTCTATATTAGAGACCACACATTGATGGAACTGAAATTAAGATTATATTTTCTGGTATGTCCAGGCTAATCTCCCTTTTACCTTCTGTTGTAGTCAATGTTCTAGTTGCTGCACAGAAAGAACCCAAGCAAAAGCGGCTTGTGGAGGAATGGATTTATTTGGCTTATAGACTCAAGGGGAAACTCCATCATGACAAGGAAAATGATGACATGAGCAGAGGGGTGGAAATCACCTACACCACATCACTGCAAACAATGGCAGGAAGGTGTGTCAAACACTGGCAAGGGGAAGCTGGTTTACAACCCCCATAAGCCTGCCCCCAACAACACAGTTCCAGCAAGGTTCTATTACCTAAACTGCCAACAGCTGAGGATCAATCAATCAGAACACATTCATTTGTTTGTGGGGGAAACCTGGATCAAACAATGACAGTCCTCCCCTGGCCCCCACAAACTAATAATCATACATGATGTAAATACAATGTGTTCAGCTCAACTCCTAAGTCCTGACAGCTTTCAACTGAACCATAATACCAAAAAATAAACCTGTAATGGCACAGAATATTCACATTGCAAAACCATGAGGCATGGCATAAAGAGATTGAACCAATACAAGATTTAAAACAAGCAGGGTACCTGTATCTGTACCTGTATTTGTAACTCCAAGTTCAATAATTATAATTAGTCTCTTGGAGATTCAATTCTGCCCCTCTCGCTTGGCTACTCAGTCCGGGAAAACTTCCAGTACTTGCAGCTCACTTTGGCAGCCATCCATAGTCCTGGAATTCACTGGGTCTCCATTGCAACCCACAGTTCATCCTCATGGCTCCATTGTCCTCCAAGTAGACAATCTAGAACACCTGCTTCACACTGACAATGGCTGTTTTTCAAAAAAAAAAAAGAAAGAAAGAAAACTGCTGCAAATCCAATGACCCTCTCTTCTTGCATTTGTTATACTCCATAGAACCAGGTGGGATACCACCTTGTTATTCCAGGGAGAACAAAGGACTCTTACTTCAAAAAATCCACATTCTTAATTTCTTACTGTTGGTCCAATGCAGATGACCTGGTGCAATCTCAATGGTTGTAATCTCTCAAACAATTAATTGCAGGTGAATGGGCAGTAGTTTCAGCCCAAAGATTTCATTTCTTTCTGTGCCATCTCCACCTGCTCACACCAGTCCATCTTTACATATAGCAATCCTGCATAGGTTCCCAGGACATAGGCAGGTAGAACACAGCAAGCCTCTCATGTAAATTGCTTCTGGCACAGTCTTGACAAAGTTCTTTTCACCCTCATAAGCAAAACCTCACAGTCCATAGTTCTTATTTCATTTAGGTCTTTCAACTGTGACCAGAATGGACCATCAAGTTGTACTCACAGCACTGCAAGGCATCTCTTAGGATGAGGTTTCCAATGTCTCCACATTCCTCCTGCAGATCACTTCCAAAATGACAAAGCCAGAGAACCAGGGTTCTATCAGCAACATACGACGCCACTCACTCTCTGGTAACAAATCTGTTGCAGTCATCATTCTAGTTCCTGGGCGGAAAAAAAAAAAAAACAAGCAAAAGTGGCTTATAGAGGAATGGGTTTATTTGACTTATGGACTCAAGGGGAGACTCCATCCTGGCAGGGGAAACAATGGCATGAGCAGAGGGGTGGACATCACCTCTGCCACAGCACTGTAAACAGCAGCAGGAATGTGTACCAAACACTGGCAAGGGGAAGCTGGCTTATAACCCCCATAAGCCCACCCCCAACAACACAGCTTTAATGAGGTTGTAAAACCCAAAATGCCATCAGCTGAGAATCGGTCAATCAGAACACATTCATTTGTTTGTGGGGGATACATGGATCAAACCATGACACATTCTCTGTGGACATCATGGAATTTTGCCTTCTAGGTTTTGTTCCCTGGTCAAATCTCTGACTACTCAAACCTGCCTTCTGTTTCACTGAATGCACTTTTGTAAAGGGCAAGCTTCCAACTAGAATGTGTGTATTCACATACCTTAGTTATCACATGCAGTTGAATCAATACAAAATATATATTTAAAACTTTCATGATGTACATAAGGTATTTAAAAGTTACTCCATAATAATTAATAGTGGTCATCCATTTTCCACTTTCTCTTTCTATGATGAAATACATGAAATATTCAACTTGAAAGAGTAAGATAATTTTTTTCTCATGTCTTCAGGGTTTTTTATTTAATTTTTTATATTATCCATAATTAGATACACTTAATAAGGGAATAATGTGTTGATGTCTCCAATTCCCCTATTTCCCTTTTCACTGTCCCCAATCAATTGGATTTCCTCCTCGGTGGGCAGTCTGGATCAGTCCATGGGGTAGGGGGTTGTGAATAGCCTAGGAGTCAACCCGGTTCCACCCCCCCCTTTGCATGTTGTTACTGAGGGGGCAATGTCTCTGGATATTCTCCCCCTCCATGTCTCTTACAATCTTTCTGCCCCCTGTTCCACTCAGTTCCCTGAGTCATGGTGGGTGAGTATTAAGGCTGCTTTATTGTTGAGACCTGAGTGGCCTCTGTACTTCTGCTTGAGGTTGTGTTTAAAATTGTTGGTGTCTGTTTTGCTGGTTCATCCTGGGTTGACCAACTGGCTGTGGTTATAGGTCTCTTGCTTAACCCATCACTGCCTGTGGGGTTCCAGGTGGATCCTCCACGGTAGGTCTGGGGTGGCTCATCTCTTGCCAGGAAGACAGCTATCGGCCTGTGGCTCATTGGTATAGTTAGAAAAGCCACTGCTCTCTCTGAACCTTCTGAAAAATACAAACAGAATCTCCATCACAGAGTGAGATCAGTATAGGTTAATTGAGATACACATTCCTGAATTGGCTAGATTCTATTGTTAGTAGCTTTTTGAAAATCACTTGTAAAGTGAATTTCTCTTTGGGGTCCCAAGGTTTTGGTTCCCGATGAATTTCACCCTGAAATCCCAGTTCCAGTCAAGGACACCCCTTTACTGAGTGGATTTCTTGGCCCAATTAACAGCTGTTGATTTCCTCCCCCAGGCTTTGTCTTTTCCATTGCACATGTGTTTGTTTCATGGTTGGCTGTTCTGTCCCAGTAGGCAGTGTGTTCAGACTATTCATGGTGGCAGACTTCATTTCATGCCGGTAGTCTCTGTTTACTCCAGCTGTAGTTGACAAGCTTCCACTGGCAGCTTTTGCAGTGCCTTCCACTAACTACCACCTGGGGGCTGGTTACCATTCTGAACCTCGTAGGGTCTCTCAGTGCTGATAGATGGCTTTCTGTGGTTCTTCAGCAACAGAATCTCGCCTCAGGTCTGGGGTTGGTAATCAAGAGCTTTGATAGAATCCTGTCTTGTATTGGGGACCTCACGGGTCACTTTGGTCAACAGCTCAGTGAAGGAAGGATTCTGTGGCTGGGACTGGGAGCTGCCAGACTAATCAGTTTTTCACAGACTTAGGCACTCTCCCCTTCCATTCTCAGCCCGCTTGCCAGATGGTGCCAACTCCATGCTCATTAGGGTACATTTTGCACATGCGGATTTTATAATTTTGAACCAATTTTGGTTCAACTTCATGTTTAAGACATCCCCCCTCACTTCTTACTCCTCTTTCCCAAACTCTCACTTCTGGCTGGTTTGCATAGAGTTTACTGTTATCCTGGTTGGGAACCACCTATTAGATATAATATACGGCATTCAACTCTGTTCTTTTGAGAGTTCTCTTAGTAAGATCTCCTCAAAGTCAGACAATTCTTTTCTAAATTTTGATATGTCATTTTTCCTTTCAGCTGATTAAAATTAAATTGTGTAAATGTACCACAGTTTTGCTATCCATTCATCTATGGATGGGCATTTGGGTTGATTCCAATGATTGGCTATTATGTGTTGAGCTGCTATAAATATAGTTGTGTAAATGTTTCTTCATTGAGATGTGACATCTTGTGGATAGATGCCTAGTAGAGTGATAGCTGGGTCTATTGGTAGCTCTATGTCCATTCTGTCCAGGAGTCTCCACACTGCTTTCCATAGCAGTTGAACAAATTTGAAATCCCACCAGCAGTGAATGAGGGTTCCTTTCACACCCCCCCCCCATCCTCACCAGCAATGATTGTTGTTGGTTTTCTTTATTATGGCCATTCTGACTGGAATAAGGTGATATCTCATTGTGGTTTTGATTTGCATTTCCCTGATGCTTTAAGGATGCTGAACACTTTCTCAGGTGAGAAAAGGCCATTTGTGTTTCCTCCTCTGTGAATTCTCTGTTGAGATCATTGCCACATTTTGTGAGGTGGCTGTTTGAGTTTTTATTTTTTTTTTTTTTAGTTCTCTGTAAGATTTAGAAATTAGGCCTCTGTCTGAGTTATGGCTGGCAAAAATCATCTCCCATTTTGATGGGAGTCAATTGGCTCCGAGTATAGTATGTATGTCTGTACAGAAGCTTTTGAGCCTGATCAGGTCCCATTGGTTAGCTGATTGTTGCACTTCCTGGGCTGCTGGAGATTTGCTCAGGAATTTTTCCCTACTTCTATCTCATGTAGAGTTCCTCCTATTTTTTTTTCTTCCAGGGTGTTCAGGGTTACAGGATTTATATTGAGGTCTCTGATCCATTTGGAGTTGACTTTTGTGCATGGTAAAAGGAGGCTTCAGGGTTTTTAGTTCATGATAACTTAGACTCATTTTGGGGGAAGTCTCTCGCCAGGTAGAATTTCATTATTGTTACACCATGGGCAAGCAGAGCCATAAGTAGAAAAAAAAAAGAAAGAAGGAGATTTGATATCTGGGTGTGTTATTGTTTGATTGTAAAATGACCCCCATAGGCTGCTGTGTTAAACAATTGGTTGCCAGTTGGACTTCTGCATTGGGTTTTGTTGGGTATCAGTCTCCATTTGCCTTTCCTGTGTTATCTGACTTGCTGTGATGATAGGTCTTTTGCTGCCCTACAAGCCCCTACAGTGAACGGGATCTTTTTCTCTCACTGATCCTTCTGCCAGGGTAATCGCCCTCTCAACAAACCTGCAACTAGATTTCAAGATTGTGTGAGCTGTGTGTTCTGAGAGAGGCCCGGCCAACATACATGCTACTTATCTAAAGTTGATTAGGGGTCCCTTTCCCACCAGGAAACTACATAGCTATAGATATGCTGGATTAGCTTGGATGCCTTACACATCTTTGTGCTAGTTTCCAGTATCTTTCACTTCCTGCTTAGGCTGCTGAAGGGTTTTCCTCAATTTCTTTCTATGGAACAAAGACTATATTTTTATTCTAACTCTTTTATCTGCTTACAAAAGAAAAGTTTGTGTTCTATCTTGATTGTCTGAGGGAATGCCTTACATGATTTCTGTTAAATTTGATAAAATGTCCTTTTTGCTCAGAGTGCATACTGTAATGATCAATGTTCCATTTGAGATGGGAAAGAATATCTGTTCTATTTGCAGACATTGTCAACAGATTCACCTGACTCATATTGTTGGTTAGGTTAACCACAGCTTTATTGATTTAGTGACTACTGGATTTATCACTTGCTGACAAAATGGTACTGAAATCCTACTTTTTAAAATATTAATAAGAACTAATATAACAATGTGACCAGAGGATTCTTTCTTAAGATACTAATATTAAACAATATGTGTTTTATGACATTTCCACTGTTGCATAGAGTCATATATTTTTAATTGTCTCAAGCATCTGGAATTTGTGAGTCTGCCTTTGTTCACGAAAACTGATCCTATTTACAGTATTAAGTCTTTTAACTCAGATTCAAATAAATTAGCCTAGGCAAAGGGGTGATAGCCTAACAATGCATTGTAAAAAATAAAATAGTTGCTATTCTTACTAAACAAGAATGTTTAAAACTGTCTTACTAAATAGAAGTCATTATTCAAGGTCAGTGACCAGACTGGACATCTCTTGTGAAATGCCTTTTCTTAATATGTTTTTCATATTAAAAACATATTAAGAAAGATTTTTTTCTTAATATGAAAGAAATTGCAAACAGAATTGCAAGAATTTTGCAAAGAGATATGCTCAGCACTTCCCCCCTTAGCTTCTGTCTGATATTTTCATTGTTCATTGAGCATAATACCATCTCTATTTACTGCTATTCTTTCCACAAGGAGATTTCATTGTTCATGTTATTAGCAGACTGATGATTGAGTTGGCACAATAGCACCTTAGGAATTGGGAAAATTCTTTCCGTATGTACCTCACATTCCAGATCCAAGCACTGTAATGTTCTTCCTAGAAAGGCAAGAGAAATGTTCTCTCATAAATACCATTAACATCTATTTCCATAGAGGATATGAGACCTCCTCACTCTTACCTCAAAAATGTCTAGTAAAACAGGTCTGTCTTCAATAAATATCAAAGTGAATTAAGCATTTAAGTAGTTAAGATCACCGTAGTAATGTTGAGTA
The DNA here is from genome assembly GCA_004024765.1 of Zapus hudsonius. Taxonomy (NCBI): domain Eukaryota; kingdom Metazoa; phylum Chordata; class Mammalia; order Rodentia; family Dipodidae; genus Zapus; species Zapus hudsonius. The sequence goes on along the minus strand of PVHP010008492.1, from coordinate 11,770 downwards.
TAGATAAGGTTGCCTTTCTCTTCAGGAAAATAAAAGCAGTGATTTTTTTTTTAATTTCTGACTGATGGATTAATCTTTAGCTAAATACTAGTTGCTAAGCAACACAGACTAAAATGATAAGTCCTATCATGAGCATGTAATAATTGTCCTGCATCACAATCCACAGAGTGTTCTAGTAGTAGTCAGTCCCTAATTCCTCTGTGCTACTATTCCTCATTATATGGATAATTAAGGTGGCCAGTAAAATTAAAATGAGAGAGAATAATGTTAAATGGATTCGATAATTCTATGTCTTGAAGACATGCTCTCTGTTAAGGAACAATTATAAAACCATTTAGGGTTAGCAGGGCACCTCATAGTAAAATAAAAGTGGCTAATGGTAAGAAATATCTTTAACCAGTAAGGGGATACCAGGCTTCTCATTATAATCCATAAAGGAGTTTACTTCTCAGATTGTTTTTGGTTTAAGCATAACTCCCCTCCTAGATATAATTTTCATTTCTCCTTCCTGTAAAAAAAAAAAAACTTGTATTAAAGTAACTAGGTGAATTACCCACTGGGTCCCCTACTGTTTTTGAAAGGACTTTTCTTCTTTCTTTTTCCTAAGCTGTACAGTACTGTATAATAAAATCATCTAAAACTTTACCCCCTATGGTCTTTGGATTTCATTCTTTGAATTCATAAGACAAGAACCTGGAGATCATTGACTCAGTGGAAATTTTGTGAGACTATAATAGTCTGGCTCCCTAACTGCTGGATGAAAGCCCAAAACAGGACCCAAAATAGTTCCTTTGTTCTGAAAGTCATCTACATTTCTTCAGCAAATAGAATGGAATATCAAAATTTTATATTTGTTAATCATAAAATTTGTCTTCATTTCTCTGAATTATTCTAACTTTATTGAGGTAAAATTCATTAATGTATATAGTAGGATGAATATATTTTCAAACATACGAATGCCATGGGGGGGCAGAGCAAGACAGCCAATGATTAGCAGCCACGCCAGGACCCTCCCCTTAAAGATTTGAGATCCCAGCAAGGATTCAAACCCTGGAACCCAGCCTGCCCCAAACCAAGGAACACCCCCTTCTCAGTTCCTGCACCAGCCTAGATAAGGCTCCCTCCCACAGAGGCCCCAAGAGCCACCCAATACCCACCACAATCTCCTGCCATTGCCCATTGTCTCCTCTCAGCTGTTTCCTGACTTGAGCCCTTACTGGCCCTGCCCACTTCCCTGCTGGGGCCCCTACCCTCCTGCACATCACCCAATCCTTGGGCACACACATCCCCCAGACCCATCCTCACACATGCAGGTTGACACTGGTCCTTGGGCAAGCAGACCTAACCCAGTCCCAGAAAGCCTGCGCAGGACCACGGCTGCCTGGAAGGACCAGGAGGGTGCCAGACCTGCCTCAGGAGGCCTGTTACAGCCCTCATCTGCCTGGTGTGGCCATGCCCTGCACCAGTCTGCAGAGGCCCAGGGGTCCCAGGCTGGTCCACAAAAGTCCATGCCAGCCTGCAGCTGCCCAGTGGGCCTGCCTGGTCCCAGGAGGTCTGTACCAGCCCACAGCTGATTGGTGGGCACTGCTCAGTTCCCATAGATCCATCTCATCATCAAAGCATGTCCATCACCTTGAAGGGTCACTAAGCCCTAACCTCCATGGACCTAACACAATTGCCAGCCCAGCTACTATTATGAGGGCACACACACTCCAAGACAAACCAAATGAGTGCCCAAGCCTCTCTGTGGAGCCCAGTGCATCCCTGTCCACACTGTTGAAGTGTATACATCACAAAGACATCCCCTAAACACTCCAAGTGGAAAAAAATGGGCAGATCCCAACACAAGAAGAATATACCAGCCAAGGAATTAACACCTAACATGCCACATCAAAAATGGGGAACCTAACAAAGAAACTGTAAAAGTGAGACAGCAGATGCAAGCCCAGCATGAGATAACACTAAGACCAGAACATACTGGCATAGAGTCTATATAAAGTTTATTGTTACACATGGAAGAAAGATTGATAAATGATTAGAAAAGGTAGAAAGTTGTCGCGTCCAAGCTCGACCAGCAAGAAAGGACACGACCACGAGTTCTTCTCCGCAGCATTTTATTCAAGAAACCTTGCAAGTTACATCCTTACTAGTTACTTCTTCATTCTTCTTTTTCTTCTCCTTCCCGCGCTCAGGATGTACAGGAATTTTAAGTCAAACTACCACCTATCAGCATTACATACGTATCCATTCACAATTGGTCCAAATACACGGAAGCATGCCAGGCATTAAGCCATTTCCATACAAGGAGATAATAAATTCTCTGGAAATGCACAACACGTGGAGGTAAAGCAGAAACCAGCGCCATAATTTCAGCAGGCTCTCAAACAAAGAAAAAGCCCGCGCTGCCTCCAGTAGGTGGGTGTGGCAAGGCTTGGCCCTGGGAATGGGGCTGGGCCACCCCGCCTCCTTACCTCACATGAATGGCTCACTACAGAAAGTTAGATCAAAAGCTTTCCACAAGGATTAATATAATGGAGGAGAATCAAATGGACCTTAGAAAATCTATGATTGAACTATAGGCAAACCAGCAAACAGAAGTGCTCAGGAACCAGCTAACCAAACTAAATGAAGACAAGAGCAAATATAAGAATGAATGCCAGGGCTGGGTGTGGTGGCACATGCCTTTAATCCCAGCACCCAGGAGGCTGAAGTAGGAGGATTGCTGTGAGTTCAAGGCCACCCTGAGACTACATAGTGAATTCCAGGTCAGCCTGGACTAGAGCAAGACCCTACCTCAAAACAACAACAACAAAAAAAATGAACGAATGAATACCAAGAAGAAGTAAGAGAATCAAACTTTGAAATGAAAACACATCTCAACATGATGATAGAGAAAATTCAAAAAGAAACATCAGAAAATAAAAAGCAAATAGAATAAGAATCTCTCTAGAATCCCATACCACTAGAATAAGTAACTGGGAAGACAGAACATCAGATGTGGAAGATAAAACAAAAGCAAATGAGAGGGAAATCAGAAATTTGAATAAGTTCAAAAAAGCAAGCAAACAAAATACCAGGGACCTGTGGGATATCATAAAGAGATATAATCTCAGGATCATGAGATCCCAGAAGGAAAAGAAAATCAGGGTAGGGACATAGAAAATATTTTCAACAGAATTGTTCAAGAAAACTTTCCTTACCTTGCAAAAGAAAAACCCATACAGATACAAGATGCCCACAGAATCCCAAATAGATTAGATGAAAGGAGGACATCTCTAAGACATATCTTAGTTAAAATGCCAAACAAAGAGAGTAAGGAGAAAGTCCTTACAGCAGCAAAAGAAAAAAATTCATCACCTAAAAAAGCAAATCCATCATACTTACCCCAAGCTTTTCCCTAGAAACCTTAAAAGCTAGAAGGGCTTGGAATAATGCTCTTCTAGGCCTCAAGAACTATGGCTTCCAACCTACACTACTGTACCCAGCAATGCTATCCCTCATAATAGATGTAGAATTGAGAATATTCCATGAAATTAGCCAGCTCTACAATATTTGAAAACAAAGCCAAACCTACAGAAGATACTACGGGAGATTTTCCATGCAGATGAGACAAGCAACCAACCCCAGGAAAGGAGCAGTGAACAAGCATGATAAGAAACACCGAAGTGATACTAATAACAATTCAGATATCAACCCCAATAATCAGTCCAACATGGCGGGACTTAAAGCAAACCTTACAGCTATAACTTTGATTGTAAATGGCCTTAACTCTCCTATAAAAACACAAAGGATAGCTGTGCAGATCAGAAAAATGGAGCCTTCCATCTGATACCTTCAAGAAACACACCTTATCTCTAAAGACTGTAATCTCCTAAGGGTAAACGATTTTCCAGGCATAAGGGAATAATAAGAAAGTGAGCGTGGCTACACTAATATCTGACAAAATAGACTTTAAGACAAAAATCAATAAAAAGACAATGATGGCTACTACCTTCTCATCAAGGGAATGATCCAACAAGAAGTTTTCACTGTCTGAAATACATATGCACCAAATGCAAGGGCTCCTCAGTTCATAAAGTATAAATTACTCAAAATCAAATCAGATATAAACTCCAACATCATCATAGTAGGAGACTTCAATATTCCACTGTAATCCCTAGATAGATCATCTAAACAAAACATCAGCAGGGAAATAACAGAGCTCAACAACACCATAGACCAGTTAGGGATAACAGATATTTACAGAATGTTCCACCACAAGGACACAGAATATACATTCTTCTCAGCAGCACATTGAACCATCTCCAAAATTTATCATATACTAGGTCACAAATCTTCCCTCAACAAATTCAGGAAGATTGATGTAACCCCTTGCATCATATCAGACCACAATGCATTAAAGCTAGAAATTAACAATGTAGATGGTACAGAAACTACACCAACTACTGGCACCTGAACAATATGCTTTTATACAATGAGTAGGTCACACAAGAAATCAAAAAGGAAATTGAAAATTTCCTAGTAATAAATGATAATGATGACACATCCTACCAGAAAATGTGGGACACAATGAAGACAGTCCTAAGGGGGAAATTCATTAATTCATTACACTAAATGCCTTCATAACAAAGACAGAGAGCTCTCAAGTCAATCACCTAACCACCCTCCTAAGGTCATTAGAACAATTGGAAAATTCCAACCCTGGCAGCTCAGAATGAAAAGAAATAATTAAGATCCGAGATGAGATTAATGAATTAGAAATGAAGAAAACAATTTTAAAAATAGATACACCAAAGAGTTGCTTCTTTGAAAAAGTTAGTAATTTTGAAAAACCCCTGGCCAATCTAATCAAACAAAGAACAAAGTAGGCCCAAATCAACAAAATAATAAATGACAAGAGAGAGGTCACAACAGACACCAAAGAGATTGGAAATATCATCAGGTCATACTTCCAAAACATCTACTCCACATAATTGGAGAAACTGGAAGAAACGGATGAGTTTCTGGACACTTATCAACTAACAAATCTTAGCCCAGAGCAGATAAAGTCTCTAAATAAACCTATCACATCCACGGAAATTGAAAATATAATCAAGAACCTCCCCAAAAGGAAAAGTCCAGAACCATATGGTTTCTCAGCCATATTCTTCCAAACCTTCATCATACAACTGAAACCACTCTTTCTGATGCTTGCTAGGAGTATTGAAAAAGAAGGAAGCTTTCCAAACTCTTTCTATGAAGCTAGCATCACTCTACTTCTCAAACGAAACAAAGATACAAAAAGAAAACTACAGACCCGAATCCCTAATAAACCTAGATACAAAAATCCTGAACAAAATTCCAGCAAACCAGATACAAACCCTCATCAAAAACATTATTCACCTAGTCCAAGTAGGCTTCATCCCAGGGAATCAGGGATGGTTCAATATACTCAAGTTGATAAATGTAATCCACCACCTTAATAAACTCAACTACAAAAACCATATGGTCATCTCAACAGATGCAGAAGTCTTTTGACAAAATACAACACCACTTCATGTTCAACACTTGGAAAAAATAGGCATATACGGCTTATACCTCAATATAATAAAGACAATATACAAAATTCCTAAAGCATAAATCTTACTCAATGAGGAAAGACTCAAAGAGTTCCCACTTATAGCAGGAACCAGACAGGGGTGTCCACTCTCACCACTGATCTTTAGTATAGTGATTGAAGTTCTAGCCCAAGCAATAATTCAGGACAAAAGTATGAAAAGGATACAAATTGGAAAGGAAGAAGTTAAAGTATCCCTCTTTGAAGATGACATGATCATATATCATGTATATGATATATATATATATATATATATATATATATATATATATATATATATATATATATATATATATATCAGACCCAAAGAATAGTATTAGTAAACTCCTGAAGGTGATTAATGCTTTTAGCAAAATGGAAGGGTACAAAATTAACACACAAAAATCAGTAGCCTTTTTATATGCAGACGACAAGCATACAGAAAGACATTAGAGAGACTGTCCCATTTTCCATAGTCTCAAAAAAATCAAATACCTTGGAATATCACTAACCAAGGTTGTGAAAGACTTATAAAATGAAAATATTGAAACACTCAAAAAGGAAATAGAGGAGGATGTGATAAGATGGAAAGATATTCCATACTCATGGATAGGGAGAATTAATATAGTAAAAATGGCAATCCTGCCAAAAGTGATTTACAGATTCAATGCCATGCCAATAAAAATCCCAACTTCTTTCTTTACAGACATAGAAAAAATAATCTCTAAATTTATTTGGAAGGACAAAAGACCTTGGATAGCCAAAACTATTCTAAGTAACAAATCCTACTCAGGAGGTATCACCATGCCTGACTTCAAAACATACTACAAAGCCATAGTAACTAAAACAGCATGGTACTGGCATAAAACAGATAGACCACTGGAATAGAATTGAAGAACTCAAAAAAATTAATAGCAAAAACCCAAATTGCCCCCTCACAAAATGGGGCACTGATCTCAACAGAGAATTCACAGAGAAGGAAACACAAATGGCCTTTTCTCACTTGAGAAAGTGTTCAGCATCCTTAAGCATCAGGGAAATGCAAATCAAAACACAATGAGATTCCACTGTACTCCAGTCAGAAGGGCAATCATAAAGAAAACCAACAATAGCTGCTGGTGAGGATGCAGGAAAAATGACCCCTCATTCACTGCTGGTGGGACTGCAAACTCATTTAACTGCACTGTGGAGACTCCTGAACAGAATGGACATAGAGCTCCCAGCAGACGCAGCTTTCCCTCTATTAGGCATCTAACTGCAAAATGTCACATCTCATCACAGAGACATTTGTGCAACTATGTTTATTCAATTCATAATGGCCAAGAATTGGAATCAACACCAATGCCCATCCATGGATGAATGGATAACAAAACTGTGGTACATTTACATGATGGAATTTTATTCAGCAGACAGGAAAACTGACATTTCAAACTTTAGAGAAAAATGGTCTGACTTGGAGTAGATTTTCCTAAGCAAACTCTCAAAACAACAGAGAGTCAAATGCTTCATATTTTCCCTCACATGTAGTTGCTAACCAGGTTATCCATCAACTCAATGCAAACCAGTCGGGAGAAGTGAGAGTTTGTAAAAGAGGGATAAGGAATGGTGGGCAGGGGGAGGGGAGAGGATGACTTAAGCATGAAGCTAAACCAAAAAAAATTCAAAATCATAAAATCCTCACTTGCATACTGTAACCTATTAAGCAAGTACTGAACATCGTCTGGCAGAGGAGCTATGAACAGAAGAGGAGAGAATCTAAGCCCATGAAAAATTGATCAGTCCTGCAACTCCTGGCCCCAGTCACGGGCTCCTTCCCTCACTGAACTTTTGACCAAAGTGACACATGAGGTCCCCAAACCAAGATAGAATTCTGTCAAAGTTCTTGAATACCCACCCCAGGCCTGAGGTAAGTTCCTGTTGCTGAAGAAACCACAGAAAGCCAACTATTAGCACAATAAGAACCTGTGAAATCCAGAATGGTAACCAGCCCCTAGATGGTAGTAAGTGCCATGCTGGAAGTCACTGCATAAGCTGCCAGAGGAAACTGGTCAATGATAGTTTGAGTAAACAGAGGCCACTGATATGAAACACAGTCTTCCCCCATGAGGAAGCTGAACACACTTCCTTCTGGGAGAGAACAGTGAACCAATACACAGACACTTGTGCAATGGAGGAGCCAAAGCCTGGTGAAGTCAATTAACCCAGGATGAGCCAGCGAGACAGACACCAATGATTTTCAACATAACCTAAAGCAGAAGTACAGAGGCCACTAAGACCTCAACAATAAAGCAAACTTAATACTCACCCACCATGACTCAGGGAACTGAACAGAAGAGGGGGCAGAAAGATTGTAAGAGCCATGGTAGGGGAAAACTGTCAGAGACATGTCCCCCCTCAGTAACAACATACAAAGGGGCTCCTAGGCTATCCATGGTCCCCAGTCCCATGGACTTCTCCAGACTGCCCACGGAGGAGGATATCCAGCTGATTGGGGACAGGGAGGAGGGAAATCAAGGAATTGGGGATACCAATACATTATTTCCTCATTCAGTGTATGTAAACATGGATAATAAAGATATATTTTATTAAACAATAAACAGGATGTCATGAAGTGATTAGCATCATCATTAGTTAACACATTCATCATTTCATATGTTTGCTACATTTAGTTTGTGTTGATAATATGTGAAATCCACTAAAATCACCATCAGTAAAACAAATGTGTATTGTTATTGTTAATGCATCCAGACTAAATGAAATTTTGTGTCCTTTGACCAACCCATGACTTCATAATAGATTATTAATAACAATGAATTATTCATTTATGATCATTTATCACTTTCTTAAGATATTGAAAATATTGACATAAAATATTAATCTGCCTTTTAAAAAGCAATGAACTTATCATTCCTTTTTTGATCACAACTGCTTAATGAAATGTGAAAATGATGTTATCATGTTTCAGAAAATATTTAATGACCCACAGCTTCTAGGTCAGCATTAACATATTCTTCTCGAGATCTATATTATTGATAGAAAGTTCATTTCAATTTTTCTAATTCACTATTTATCTACCAACTATCCTCCCTAAAGAACATATTGTGTTAAATTCAGAAATAAAAACTATAATGTATAAAATTAAAATCAAATATCTATGGAGATTACAGAATAAAATCTTTTACACTAATAACAGCACAAATTATAAGGTGAAATAATAGCAAAATATAAGGACTCCACATGCAACTGTACACACATGTGAATATACCACATGTATGTACACACATACATACACACACACACCTTACATACTAAACAAGATTTGAAGTTATTTGCAATGTGGGTGTTACATCTGGTTCATTTGGGTAGGTGGTTTTTCATTGTTATGGTACTCACATTTCCTGCTCACTGTGGCTGGTGATCTATCTCTTATATAGGGATTTACCTTCAACAACCTATGGTTTCTGGGTAAAGTTTTCTCTACACCAGCAGGGTGGTTTGGCCCAAAGACAAGCTCACTCATTATCTCTCTCTCTCTCTTCTCTCTCTCTCTTTCTTCCTTTCTCTCTCTTTGTTTCCTTATCTCCCCCCTCTCTCACTCACAAATATTATATCTTTTAACTTAGCAAAAAGTGGCATGAGCAGAGGGGTGGACATCATCAGCTGGCCAACATTAGGTGGCCAATAGTAACAGGAGTGTGTGCCAAACACTGTCAAGGGGAAGCTGGCTATAACCCCCATAAGTTCACTCCCAACAACACACCACCAACAAGGTTCCAAAATTGCCATCAGCTGGGGATTGAGCATTCAAAACACATTCTTTGTGGGGGACATCTGGATCAAGCCATCACACACAATGTGTTTGGTTTTATGTATTCTTTCCCTTTCTCCTCCTCTTCTCCCTCCCTTTCACCTGTCACCCTTAGACCTTTCTACCCACTGTATTCGTTTTTTCTCCTTGTGTCCCCCTTTAATCATACTCAACTTTTCCTTTTTCTAAGCATCATTCTAGCTTCCTAACCACTACTATTGACTCTTATTACAACTTTCAAATAAATCTGAATATTTTAAACTAGTCTGTGCATATGAGACAGAACATGTATTTTCCTTTCTGATCCTGGGTTATTTCACTTAGTTTGTTTTACCAGATCCATCAATTTTCTACAAATTTCCTAATTTCATTCATTGTAACAGCTGAATAAAACTCCATTGTATATATGTACATCTTTATTATCTACTCATCAGTTGATGGGCACTGAATCTGATTTCAGTCCCCAGTTATTGTGAATAGAGCAGCAACAAGCATGGCTGAGCAAGTGTTTCTATAGTAAAGTGTAGAGTTGTAGGTTCAGAAGTGCTATAGCTAGATCATATGGCAGATCTACTTTTAGGCAGGATAACCAAGAGTGTCACATAAGCTGTGAGTCTCTACCTTGAAAGGACACAAACAGTAGAAGGAAATTACCCCTGTTCTTTGTCTAAATGGAGACTTATGCCTGTCAAAAGCATTCTAAATGTATATATTTATACCCATTAGTTAATGCTGGTCTCACTTTTGGTTAGAGAAGCATCTTTTGACAGATAGGAGTGAATACTAGGGAGAACTTAACTTCATCAAGATGATAAGAGAAAGCCCATTCTTAGCACCACGCAATTCATCTCTATCATATCCACCGGGGCTTAGGACTCAGGGAACATTGCCTAGTCTCTTAATTACTTAAGAAAATAAATCTTGCTTTTAAGAATTCTGCCTATTAACTCCAAATATATTTTTATGGTATACGTTTAAATTCATGAACATTCTGTCACTTAATTATATTCACAGCCCATTATCTTCTTTTTTCTCTCTCTCCATTCCACTGAGACCCTCTTCTTTCCCCAAACTGTCCTTTCTCTGTTTTGATGTCTCATTCCTTTGGTACACCTCTGTCTTCCATGTCAGATTGTTTGTGGGCTTAGAACAGTGCAGGCCCTGTGGGAGTAACAGCCCCTATGAGGTCATGAATGTACCTTTCAGTTCATGTGCAGATGACATGGTTTCAAATTATTCTTTCCAACCATGTGGATCTTGAAAAAAAATGGATCAGCCAAGAGAACTGGAGAGCTCTGATTTATACTAGAATGAAAGAAAGATCAAGCTCCCCAGGGTACATAGTTTGCTTTTGACAAGTCTTCCGAAATGGATTAGGGTATTGTTGCAGTCAGCTTTCTAGTTGCTGTGCAGAAAGAACCCAAACAAAAGCAGCTTGTGGAGGAATGGGTTTATTAGGCTTAAGGACTTGAGAGGAGACTCTATGCTGGCAGGAAAAATAATGGCATGAGCAGAGGGGTGGACATCACCACCACAGCTCTGCAAACAACAGCAGGAAGGTGTGCCAAACACTGGCAAGGGGAATCTTGCTTATAACCCCATAAGCCCGCCCCCAACAACATAGCTCCAGCAAGGTTGTAAAACCCAAACTGCCATCAGCTGAGGATCATTCATTTGTTTGTGGGGGATACCTGGATCAAACCATGACAGTATCCCATTAGATCAAAGACACTGAAATGTTTTGTCTGGGCTAGTAATATCAGCATTGTCTGGGCTCGTCTCTGAACCGAACACCTTCTCCCATTCTGTATCCAATTGAGAGTGACCTCATAGAAACAATATATCTTTCTGAAATTTTAATATAGGTAATAGATTTTAATCAGCCACAGATTAACAGCTATATTTTAAGTTAATTTTATCAATATTTTTATTTGCGATAGGTAGAAAAATGTGAGTACACATAAGGCCACTTGCTACTGTAAAATGTCTCCAAAAGCATGCACCACTTTCTGTATCTGGCTTCACATGGTTATTGGGTAATCAAACCTTGGCCATCAGGCATTGCAAGCATGAGTCTAACTGCTGAACCATCACCGCAGCCCTTCATCAGTATTTCTTTTTTTTTTAAGAGAGAGAGAAAGAGAGAGAGAGAGAGAGAGAGAGAGAGAGAGAGACCAGGGCCACCACCTTGTGGGTCTGGCCCATGTGGGTCCTGGGGAATTGAACCCAGGGCCTTAGGCACTGGAGGCAAGTGCCTTAACCGCTGAGCCATCTCTCCAGCCCGTTCATCAGTATTTCTGTAGCATAATACCAGGTGAGTAGAGTAAACAGATTAGATACAGATATAATTTCTGTGGTTGGAAGATGGATCAGCAGTTAAGTGCTCT
>PVHP010008491.1:28504-53222 GCA_004024765.1 Zapus hudsonius | reverse complement strand
GGCTGGCGTTCTTTCCCACATGAACCTTTTTCCTCATGATGGGAGCCCTCTGATATCTTTGCTTTTTCTGCTTCCTTGACTGAGCAGCACAGATTTTATAGATATGTGGCTAAAACCTCTCCCACATGTTCTCTCCACACTAGTGGCTAGAGATCTCTGTAACTTTCCATTTTACTTTAAATAAAGTCTCCCACTATTCCTAATCTGCCAGTGGTCTATAATTTTAATTCTTTAACTTTATACACAAGAATTCAGGTACTCTTTAAAGTTTTGAGGTGCATTGGAATTAGCTGGGTACTCTTTAAGTTCTGACCCCCAGCTCCCCCTATTACACCTTGTTCATAGTGGTTCAAGTATTTCAAAGCTAAAAACAATCATAAAAATTTCTATTTTTTTTTACTTTTTAAAATGTCTTTGGTGAAAAAATGTTTCCAAAATAGTACTAGATAGTAGTACAAACTAGCCCAGCACAGTAGAGCTTTCTGCATTGACTATAATCTTCTATATCTGCAATATCTAGTTTTGCAGCTCCTTGGCACAAAAGCGTGGGTGATGTGAATGAAGGAAGAGAGTTTTAACTTTAATATCAAATAAGTTAAATTTAAATTATCACATGTGTTTATTGCAGATAACTCAGGGAGAGAGTTTCTACATTACTAACACTGTAATTACAAAGGATGTGCAATAGAACCTGTCACTGTTTGCCCATAGCACATCAGGCCATGGGAAAAACCTCCTATGGGCTGGAGAATTCTGTACCAACTAGAGTCCCTGAGGCCCAGGATAGCAATGGACTGATAGGATATGGTATATAAATTCTCCTTAGTAATTTCGGAAGACCATTGTGGATATCTCAATGGAAAAAGTCCCCCAAGCAGATCCAGGGTCAGGCATTTATTCTGGAGGCAGGCTAATTAATTGTCTCTTCTTCCTTCATTTTCTAAGCATTCTATTTCTAGCCTTTCTTTTTACCTAAGTTCTCTAGGGGTTTGATTCTTGGGATACAAAGATGAAGAGTGCTACAAATCAATTCTAAAACCAAACGGTCTTATTTGTACAATTAGAAATACTATGTTTTCAAAGGACATTAAGAGTTCAAGTAATGGAGACAGATAACTGAAATTCAGATCTCAGCCACTCCATCACTACCAGATATGTGGCTTTGGACAAATTCTATAACCCAAAACTCAATAATGTTCTTATCTGTATTTAAAAAAATAATAACCATGCCTGGCTCATAGGACTGTGGCAATACATAGAAAGAAATTACTAAAATACAGGCGCTTAGCATCTACTAATGTTTTATTTTATATATCATTTCTTCCAACACTGCTGGGGAGCAAAGAGGGTACCTGACATGGTTTGCCAACTGGGATAACTAGAATAGCTTTCAGGGTGGCTCCTGAAAGAAATGGTTGGTGGGAAACAAAGGGCATTTTGTAGATGGGGCACCAGCTGCCATTCACTGATCGTGGGCAGGAACAAACTAAGATGATGTCATCCTGGAAGGAATGCAGACACTCTAAAGAGAAACCCTTTGGCTATCAGACTATTGAGACAATGGACCCAAGAAATTGGAATTTCCCAAGGAGTCCCATACAAGAAGGAAATGCCTGAAGCCTGGTGCCAGTCAGAGGAAACACTTGTCTCCTAGGAAGAGATTTCACATGGTTCTGATGACCTGTCAGACAACCTTGCAGGAAGAGCTAGAGGCAGATAAAGGCCAGGACTTCTTAGCTATGCATACCTCTTGCCACTTAGGTAAGACTAAGCCTCATGTCAAGACCTCCAATATGGACCTGACGAAATCACTGGATCTCTTTGTTCCTCTACCATATTGAAGAAATCTCCTTTCTCTACCTTTTCACCCCTACATGTATACTTAATTGGTCTAATGAGGATTGGTAGCCATACCTAGGTTATTAGGGCTGCCAGGGCCCAGGCTGTGACCCTTACAACTCTGGTAGCTTCCTTTGCCATACCTCTATTGGCAGAGCCAAGCCTGGCTTGGAGCTTCAAAGAGGGCAGAGCAATGAATTTTCTGAACCACAAAACCCTCTGGCTTTGCAGAGCCCTTCACAAAGACTGCCTTCACTTTAGAAGCAAGCTTCAAGTTTTGGGGTTTCTAAGATCACCCTTACTTGTGCTCTTTCTTCTGGCTAAATTTTGGGATTTCCACAGCCATTCGTGAGTCTTCTAATAGAAAGGCTCGCTGTTTTTATTATGGTGGAGGGATGCAAATTAACGTCCTTCAAAAGAAGAGATGCACAGGGCAGTCTGAAGGACATCTACATCCGTCAGTCTCAAGACACGATTCTTTCAGGTATTCATGTGACAAGACTCAAAGAGCATCGACTCACCCACAAGAGTTTGAAAATTCTTTTCTTTTAAAATCTTATTTATTTATTTGAAAGAGGAGAGAGAGAGAGAGACAGACAGACAGACAGACAGACAGACAGAGAATGTATATAAATGAGAATGGGCATGCCTCACCGTCCAGCAGTTGCAAACAAACTCCAGATGCATGTGCCAATTTTTGTATCTGGCTTTACATGGGTACTGGGGAATTGAACCCAGGTCATCCAGGTCATTAGGCTTTGTAGACAAGTGCCTTAACCTCTAAGCCATCTCTCCAGTCCAGTGTTTGGGTTTTTGATTGAATCAGGAAGCTTTCCCTGTCACCTGGAATCTTCTAAGGGTTAAAAAGTTATCATGTAGGAATGAAGGCCAGTGTAACTCTTTTTGAACCAGACAGATAGACGAGGAGCTCTTCAGGGCCCATCATGTGGACCCAGAGTCCTCTTCTCACTGTCCAATCTTAAAGCTCTTGGTTTCAAAGCCACAAAAGAATCTTAAAATGAAAACTCTATTTCAGCCACTGCAGACCACAGTCAGAGAGTGCCCAGATCACAGGTTTGCCTCACTACATATAACTGAAAAAACCCAGTTGCAGGGCAGGGGGTATGTGAGAAACTCCTTTATCTTTCAAAACTTAATTTCTTCTCCACATCCAAGGAAAGAAAACAGACCAGGAGCAGAAGGGTCAGAGAGCAGCGTCTGAATCTTCCCTTTCCTCTGACTTCTTGGGAAGAAAAATAAAAACACATCTCTGAACCAAAGTTTGTATGTTGCTAAAATTGAAGTGGGGTTCCCTACTAGGGCTCGGCACTCTGATGCCAAAATGATTATTCTCAGACAATGTTGGCCTACACTGGATACTCTACAGCCCCTAGGAGCTTGGGTCTGTTCTTTCCCTGACACTGAAAGGTGTCAGGAAAGAGGAAACCATCATCAAACGGATTTGTCATTTTTGTATAAAGTCCTTGAAGATGAGTCCACCTTGACTCTCTGCCATGATTGCCAATGACCATCCAGGATTTAAGTTTCAAGCTAAAAATGGCAAAGATTTGATTTCAATTTCAGATCAGTGACTTGACTCCTTGACCGTCAGCCGTGTGATCATGTGAATGAAAAGCTAACAGGCCGCCAAGGATCCCAGTTGAATGGAAGAATAAATGTCAAGTGCCTGGTTGAATTTCTATTCAACAGTGACTTTGTAGGAAGAAATCACTTTACAGACAAGATTGGCTGAAAGGTGACACTTGGCCTTTGGTATATGTTGGGTGATTTTAAAAACTATCTTCTGAATCAATCCTTGAAGTGGAGCCATTTATTTCTGACCCCACCGAAGCGGACTTGCTCAATGTAAGAATGACCTAGTATTCAAGCTGCAAATATCTTTATCTTAAGAATTAATTTTATAGAACATTAATCTCTAATGTAGGCTAATTGCTTTTGCAATAATGACCACATTACTTTCTTTTAAAATGTAGGCTTTGGGGACGCTGGGAGCACTTGCAGAGCATGTGTGAGGGTGGGTCACCAGCCCTACGAAATCACCAGAGCACCATCTGAATCATCAGCAGAGTAATAATGATAAGTAGGTTCTGTGGATAATCTGACCATACGCCTTTGCAACATGAAAACAATCCTATCTATTCATAGATTCATTCCATGGTTATTCAATAGGCTGCTTAAAGACTAAATTTGTTTTCCCATTTGACTACCACATCTTCTCCTGATAGTAGATTATCGTGGCTATGCTTGTGGGATAGATGAAAGGTGCCATGATCTGAAGAGGGAGGGGGTTTCTGTGTCCTCTCTCTATATGAAATGGCTGAACACAGAAAAAAAAGACTAAATTTGTTGCTTATTTTTAGATATAAATATGGGCAAGTCCCTTGTTACGGTTTGCATGTGATCTGTCCCCACTGGAAACCTTGTTGGAATGTAATTCTCAATGTGGTGATATTGGAGGATGATCCTTGTAGAGGTGGCCACCTGAAGAGGGGTGAATGCCTTATGGGAGAAAGTTCTGGCTCTTGATGTCTACAATATTTTCTGGGAGAAGGGGTTGTTCTCAAACGGGACTTTCCCTGCTGGTTTTGTCTCTTCTCATCCTGTTCACTCTATACTTTCTGCTATGAGTTGAAGCAGACAACTTCTTCACCAGTAAGTAGCCTAACAGAGGTCAGCACCACATGAACCTGGCTTCCTTCCTAGCCTGCAACACAACACAATAAAATATACTGCAAGTCTTTATAACACACCCAGTCAAAAGTGCTCTGTCATCACAACAGAAAATAGCTCCAGAAATCCCTTTAAAAAATCTGTTTACCCCGCTGGAGAGATGGCTCAGCTAATACTCATCCACCACGACTCAGGGAACTATGCGGAAGAGGGGGTAGAAAGATTGTGAGAGCTGTGGTGGGGGAGACTGTCCAGAGGCATGGCCAGGAGAACCTGGCTGAATACTAGGCTATCCATGGTCCCCTGTCACAAGGACTGATCCAGATGACCCATGGAGGAGGTTATCCAGCGGATTGGGGAGGGGGGCAGCGGGGAATTGGGGATAACAACTCATTGTTTACCCACTGAATAATGTAACACATTATGGACAATAAATATATATTTAAGATTAAAAAAAAGAACTTTAGAGGAAAATAATTGTATTTAAGAAAATTCATATATATTTGGAAATGTGCACTCACATATCACAATATTACTATTAACTGTATAATGAAAATTTAAATTCATCTACCGCTACTTGGATGTTGTTTGGTTCTTATGTAATATCATAAATATATATCTTCTGAAACTTGATTTTGAAGTTCTTATTTATAATACTATATAAAAAGAGTAGATAGCCATTAAATCATCATTAAATAAATGACAAACAAAATTTTAATCAGTTTGCAAATACAAAAGGCTTCAAATAATAATTCCCTTCTTATGTAAACAAGACTTAAATTTGTTTCTAGTAAGTTTGGAGTATGTTTTAATTGGACTGTATAATTTAGTTTTATTGGATGATTTGATTTAGGAGAAAATGTCTCATGCCTTTGACAGCAATGAGTAAAGCTTCTACTCAAAGATAATTTGTGGCTTCACTCACATGTCATCACACATACTGGGAGGCACTGAAAGGCACAGCTGAGAGTGAGGATGAAAGTCATGCACGAGTTGGATTCCTGCCTCCTGGTTTACTGGCTGTGGAATCCCAAGCAAAGTGCTTCATGCACCTTAGCTGTAACTTTTCCACCTATAAAGTAGCAAAATAGTACAGACATTACCAAGTCACTGCAGTGAAACGCTGTGAGATCGTGATGGAGACCTGAGTAGAACAAAGCTGCAGGTTGGCTCCTGGCACCTGCTGAGCCCCCAGTAAATGCTGCTAGTTTTCTTTCCTACACATGTTCTGAGGCCCCACTGGTGAGGAGAATGCTTTCCTCACATGCTTGGGTGTTAGTGCTTTGACTGAAATGATCTCAATGCTCTTTGTGAATTCCCACGAAGCAGGAACCCTAGGTGGCATTTCAAATTTAAGTGGAATTTGGAATATATTGTTCACAGACTTATGAATGCCCCTATGGAAATAGTTCACAGAACATTGGGAATTTCAGTCTAAGTCATCGCCAAAGTTGGGTGGAAAGTGCTAGATCAGGTTGGTGGTTATATGGTGCTTCTGTATAAATACACTATAATATAGTATAAACTTAGAAATGTCTAGAAAATATCACACAGAGACTAAGTAAGAAAAAGCAGCAAGGAAGGCCAGTTGAACATAATCCATTATAAGATGTACTTTACAGTGTTCACACCTCCTTTTTTTTTCAGGAGACCACGTGATTCCTAGCATGGGTGAGAGAAAGTATAGCATCTCACAACTTCTCTGTGTGAACACTCTCAGTTCACATTTAACCATGGACTGGAAGAGAGAAACTGGTATTTTACTGAGATCCAAGCATGCTGTCAACTTCCAAGAGGAAGGGGACCTACCCTCTGTGCGTTTTAGAGAGGAAAACACTTCTGAGGGCACATTGCAGGAAATCAAGAACCTTAACAAACATAAGATCTCATCCTTCCTTGGGCACCACCAAGATGAGGCCACAGGGAGCACAATGAACCTCTTAAATGTATCACTGTGCATCAAGGAAGGTAGACGTTACTTGATGGACCCACTGGGAAAATACCTGTCATTTTTTCCCCAGCCTCTCCCATGTCCTGAGGTGAAGATCTTATGTTATTGTGAAATACCTTTCACCCCTCCACTTTGTAGTAAATCACTTGTCTGTTTTCCCTTAGTATGTGAATGCAAGATAAAGTTGGAGGGTGAGTGTGGTAGTTTTGAATAGATGTCCCCCAATAGAATTGATTATAATTGTGTTTATTATAATTGTGAATTGTCTTCAGCTTTCTGGCTGGAGAAGTGTCACTTTGGCCTGGCCTCCTGGGGTCTAGCCCTGAGGTATTTCAAATTGGATGCAAAATACTAGGGATAGATATGCAAAAGAAAAGCTGGAACTCAAGTCTGGCAATCTTGTTGTTTTGTGAGTTACAATGTGCTTGCTTGCTTGAGGTGCTGGTGGTGGGGTTCTCCCTCTGCTTGCTTCTGTATAAGGGAGCCAGCCTTTTTCCTTAACTTCCCCTGGGTCCGTTACTTCAATAAATACTTTCCTCCCTAAAATTGTACCTGGTTTGGAGAGACCAGCTCTTATACGAACGTATTGAAGAAGAGGGCCAGTCGCTCTGGTAGCAAAAGGCAAAGTTTATTACAGAAACTTCAATATTTATAATGCTTGAGTACGTGTATAACATGATTCAGATCCATTATTAATTAACAAAAGTGTGGCTACAAAAGAATGTCATTTCCTAATTCCAATTAACACAAGGATTAAGAAAGAATACAGATCAAAACAAGCATTTCCCGTACCTATGGATCAAAACAAGCATTTCCCATACCTATAGATTAAAACAAGCATTTCCCAGACATATGGTTAAAACTAAACTAAAGGAGCCAGTTCACTAAACTATGAAGGAGCCAGGTTCCCTTGCAGGAACTGGGCTCAGCGCCAAGTTCCCTTACAGGAACTTGGCACCAAAGTTCAAGAGTCGGTCAAGTGACTCCACACGACCCTCCCAGGCCGCTTTGGTGTCTCTTGACAGCTCTCTACACATCCCAGCAATGTGTGACTGATTATGACAGTGAGAATAGACTCCTAAATTTGTTACTGATTTTGTATAGCAAAGCTGGTCCCCTGGTCCCATGGAAGCGTCAGGCCATCTGCAGTAGAAATTTTGGCAACTCCATCTGATCCCACATCCATTTTCCCAGTACGAAGCTCTCAGTGACATTTTAGCAGACTCAGCAGAGAATTTATTATAAAGTAATCCACACACCCACTAGTAATCCTGGAAAACCAAATCAAGCTCAAGTCTCCAGAAAGTACATTAAACATCATCATACAAAAATACTTAAAAATTTAAATATATGTACCTTGTTTTATAGATTTAATTTTGAAACCATATGAATAGATTACACAATGATTAAACAAAACAAAGTTGAAAACACTGACTGCCAACTGAGACAGCATGGTCGGCATGCAAGCCTGTGATGACATCTTGAATCTAGGCAGAGAGACTGGGTAGAGCGAACTCGGGCTTTTGCTAACAACCCTTCTGGAAGAGTGGAGAGTAGACTCTCCCTCTACACCTACCTTCTGTGGACCCATACCTGTGACCTAAAGATGCCCAGGAGGCTCCACCTCCCACAGTGTCCACCCTGGGGACAAAGCCTTTAGTCACAGCAGAGCCTTCTGGGATACAAGCCATATTTAAAATTGGAGCACCACTAAGCTCCATCTTACTTCCAGATGGGTGCCTCCATTCTAGTCAGAGTGAGGACCATTATGGCTGTCCGTCCCCAGTGTGTCCCTCCATATTAGTACTTCTCTTATATGTTGATTGCTGTTACAAGCTTTGGTTCAAAGTTCTCATAGATATGTATCATGAAGTGTTAGTTATATTTTGAGGGCTAGATTTCAATTTTTCTAGTATTAGGATTCATACACCTGGCTTGCCTTTGACATTTGATAACATTCATCTCATATTTTTATCACTCTGTTTTGAATTCCTATGGATCACTTCATCTTGAGTATTATTTAATGATCAAGTTTAAAATGCTAGATTCACTTGCTTTTCTAAGTTTACTACCAAGGAGTCACTCAAAGATTTTCAAAGTTTATTAAACACAACCAGTAACCATAGCCCCAATAAGGGACCATGTAATAATGTCTGGATCAAAACAAGGATCTAAGAAGCCATGCCCGACTCTGCTTCTGCCCTTGCAGCATTTCAACTCCTACCTTTCCTACATCTCACCAACACTCCCGAAAGTGACACCTTGTGAAGAAACAAAATCACTGTAGAGGACTTGGGGCTTTGCTTGTTAGGGAAAATATCCCATGTCTGAGAAACAAAGAGGAAGGGTACTGCTGTTGCCATCTGGGGATGCTAAGCTACCCATTAACATCCGACTGTCCTGCCTCAGTTGTTCATTACCTGGGTCCTGCTTCTGTCTCAGCAGACAAAAGCAGACAGGGAAGACAGTCCATGTGTGACAGTCTGGGACAAGGGAGAATCATGCTGACTCAAACAATGGCAGAAACCTGCAATCAGAAGGCAGCCTCCCCTTGAGGGTGAGAAAGGGAGGGTGGGAGGGAAAACTTACAAGAAATAACCCCGGTGCCATTTATAAATGGCACCAGCCATTTATAAATGGCTCAGATTTCTCCAAAAACCCTAATCACACATCCTGTCCAAAAATTTTAAATTGATATTAGCTGGCTAGTACGGGTAAATTTGATTAAAACTAACCCTCCAGGGCAGGAATATCATCTTTGTTTGGCTCTCAGAGTATGTTTGATGGGGTTCAGTGTCAGGTGTTTTTTTTTTTTTTAAGAATAGGATTGGGCATGTTTGACAATACAATTCCCACACAGCAGCTCTCAAGTCTTGAGTTCTTGTCCACATTAGCAAACAACCGAAAATGTGGACTCTAAGAAGGCTAAGAAGGTGGAAAGGAAATTGGGAGAATATCCCTTACAGAGAGAAAAGTCTCTGTTCAAGGTGAAAGCCTCTGGGGAACGGAAGAAAGAACAGAGGAAGAAAGGGTTCACACACATCTCAGGTCCATATATGTGAACCAGACATCCAATTAGAATGAACCTCATGACCAACTCAGGTGTGTAGGGAGAAACCTGATTGGTTGGTGGACCCAAGGGGAACACTGACTCAGGAAGGGTCTAACCCAGGGGTCGAGGCCATGAAACTGAAGAAAAGCAGGGAACTGTTGCTGTTGCTGAGGAGGGATTAGCACCACAACCTGATTTCGGAACATTTGTATTGCTCTGCAATGAAACTGTGCACACATTATTGCTTACTCACAATTTGTCCCCTCCTATCACCCTTTCACCTCTCCAACCAATCACTGTTCTCTCTTGGACTTCCTATTGTGGGCATTTCATATAAATAACATGCAATATGTTGCTTTTGTTTCTGGCTTCTTAGCATAATGTTCCCAAGGTTCATTTGTATTATGACCTGAATCCGATGTTTATGCTTTTTTTTATTGTTTTAAAGATAGCATTATTTATGTACATGTTTGTATGTGCAAGTGGGCCAGGGACCCTTGCCACTGCAAATGAACTCCAGATGCATATGCCACTTTTTCTGTCTGGCTTTACATGAGTACTGGAGACTTCAACCCAGCGTGGTAGGCTTTGGAAGCAAGCGCTTTAACTGCTGAGCCATCTCTCCAGCCCCTTATTCTTTTTTGTAACCAAATAACATCCCATTGTATTAACATAGTACATTTTGTTTATATACATTCATCTCTGATAGACACGAGCTATTTCTACATTTAGCCTTTATGAATAATACAGCTATAAATATTTACATGTGTTTTATTTTCTTTTAGATATATACTGAAGACTAGACAGGAGTAACACAATAACTCTGTATTTAAACATTTGAAAATGTCAAACAATTTTGACATTTGTGCATCTGTGATAGTTTTGAATGCAAAACGTCCCTCATAGACTCCCATACTTGAATACTTAATCCCAAATTGGTGGAGGGTTATGGAAACTTTAGGAGGTGGAGCGTTGCTGGAGGAAGTGTGTCACTGGGGGTGGGACTTCAGGGTTTAGAGACACACCTCTTGCTTCCTGTTCTACTTCCTCCCTGCTGATAAGAGGGTGTGGTCCTGACTTCCTGTTCCTCCTTGCTCTCCCGGTCATGATGGGCTCCACCTCCTAGAACTTAAAGCTAACATAAACTCTTACCATCCCTATGCTGCTTCTGCTCAGGTATTTTGTCCCAGCATCAAGAAGATGACTGTTATTGCATCTTTCCATGTGCCTATCGGTCATTTTATTTCTCCTTTGGAGAAATATCTATTCAAACACTGCTTATTTTAAAATTATGTTACTTGTCTTTTATGTTTAAACTTGAGTTATTTTATATATTCTGGGTTCTAGACACTTTCAACTTTCTTAACAGTGTTCACCTAAGTATAAATATTTTTAATTTTGAAGAAATCCAATTTACTACTTTGCCTCCTTTGGTTAAGTGAATTTGGATGTCATAACAAAGAAAACCACTTTCTAATCCAATTAGGTCCTTACTTTCAGGGATGATGTACATTTCTTTCTTTTCTTTCTCATGCCTTAGAGCCTACACTTCATTTCTCCTCATTTCCTTACAATCTCTTAGCTAAAATCTTCCTGCTGAGGCCTTTCTTTAAAAAGCTACTGTTTTATTTAATTAAAAATGCATGGCAAAATATTTGGTCATCATTTTCATCAGTGTTATTACTTTATTTCCCCCACTTTCCCTTCATTTTATAAAATGCACTGCTTTCAGAAATATTTTTTTTTTTGCTTTTTCTATCACTCACTCGCAATGGATGGGGATTAGTTTATGCTGAGCTAGGCTAGCTGCTTTCAGAGAGATTATATAGTAAAGGTGGTTTAATTGATATCCCATGCAGGCTGGGGCTTGGAGCAATTATGTATGAGTTTATGTAGTCCTGTTTCCCCTCAGACAATGGGTAAAGTCATATTAACCATCATGAAGGCTCTCTTTTTTTCCCACTGTCCCAACATAGACTACTTATTGAAAGCATGGCCGCTTATGAGAATTTGCCATTTTACCATACCTTCTGCTCCTTCCCACCAGAAAGAGTCCAGGAACGTTCACCTTAGCAGCTTCTGTATACTTTTCTATCTACCCTGGTAGGAATGAAGATACTCTAAAGAGAGACACTTCTGCCCCTCCCTTCAGCTATCAGACCATGGAAACAGTAGACCCTAAGAATTAATATTCCCCAGGAAGCCCACCTATGTTGAAGCCCACCTATGTTGAAGGGAAACACTGAAGCCTGGTGTCAGCCAGAGGAGGAGCTTGTCTCCCAGGAAGAGAATTCATGCAGTTCTGACACCTTGTTGGATCACCTTGATGGAGAGACTAGAGCCAGACACTGATGGGTGGGACTGCACATTGACCAGGACTGCATAGCCATGCATTCCCCTTGCCCTCCATTGAAACAGAGGCTTCATGTTGGCACCTGGAAGATGAATTTAGGGGCCACTGGATCCCTGTATTTGTTCCTCTTGATCTCAACATGGCCTTCTTCTACTGCTCTCTAGGACTTCTTCCTTTAATTCATCTACTGAGGACCTATAGCCTAGCTTAGGGCTTCCAGAGCCCAGGTTTATACTCCAATTTCAAGACAAGTAACTCTCTGGCTTCTTTGCCATTGAAGCTATGGAGTCTTTCAGCCCCTAATTACTCCTGTTTGGTATATTCTCTCCCTTCTTTCCTTTGTTTCTTGAGGACCTTGGGCAAATCTGGCTGTTTTCAGAAGCCATTGCACTTACTCTAGGACATGGAATATTGAGGTTTTCCTAGTTTCATTTTAAAATGTGAGTTTGGAGTCTGGAATATTGCTCAGCAATTAAAGTGGTCTACTTACAAAATCTGCATGTCTGGGTTCAATTTCTCAACATCCTTGTAAAGCCAGATACAAAGTAGAGATGCTGATGAACCCATACACAACACAACACACACAGACACACACAGACACACACAGACACACACACACACACACACACACACACACACACACACATACAGTCCAAAGCAGAAATGCAGAGACTCTTAATATCTCAACAGTAAAGCTGATTTAAAAGTCACCCATCATGACTCTGAGAACTTAATGAAGAGGGGATGGAAAGATTATAAGAACCATGGTGGGGGAGAATATCCACAGACATTGCCCCCATCAACAACACACAAAGAAAAAAACTGGCTACTTCTTGTATAATTCATAACCCACTACCCCATGGACTGGCCCAGCAATCCCACTGAGGGACGGGGGGAGGGAAATAGGGGTATCATCACAAGACTTGATCAGTGTAGCTAATTATTAACAATAAATAAGCTTAAAAATAGTCATGATGCACATAACTATAATTCCAATACTGGGGAGGTTAAGGCAAGGGACCTTAAGTTTAAGAACATATTTGACAGCATAATGAGTTTGAGGTCCCTCTGGGATATATAACTCCCTGTCTGTAACTGTAATCGTACAAAAACTTTTGAGATAGCTTAATGTATGTGTATGCTTACATAGATATGAAAATCTTTAAAATTAAAGAAAAAAGAATTGTGAGTTTGGGCTGAGGATGTAGCCCATTGACAAAGTGCAGGCCGGGTATGCTCAGAGACCTGGGTTCAATCCCTAGCACCAATCAGGAACTCACATGGTTTGTCTTGTTGCCCATTTTCTTTTAAGTTCTGAGATAACTCCCAGGAGAAAAACAGAAGAAATGTGAATGAATGCCACAGTGCATTCTGTGAAGTCGTTGTTTCCCACTAACTGCCATAGGCAGCTCTCAGCCATGGCAGCTCCTGTCCTCACTGGGCTGTTCTCAATCACTTGTGATTGATAAACACCACTGTGCTCTAACAAGGCCATTTTGAATTTCTAGCTCAAATATTTTATTGTACTTTGATATATGCATGTATCAGTGTATCACTCTAAGGATATTTTTTCTGCATAGTAAACTACTTTTTGATGTATAGCCACCTGTGAAAATATTTCTTTCCCAACAGGAAACAAAGGAATGTTAAGATGAACTTGCACAAAATAAGAGAACATTTACATATATGTTCGTGTTAATTCTGAGCTAATACAATATTTTATTATGCATGCTATACAAGGATTGTATAGCCTTCGACTCATACAATGGCAATCTCATGGCATTGGTGTGTGTTCATGTGTGTGGAGATGCTTGTGAATGTGCATGCTCATGAGTGTGCAAGCCAGAGGTTGATGTGGGTGTTATGAGTTACATATGGTCTCTCACTGAACCCAGAGCTCATTGATTGAGAAGACCAGCCAGTCAGGAAACCCCAGGGATCCTCCTGTCTCTGCCTCCCTAGTGCCAGCATTCCAAGTGACTTCTGTGGATCTGAACTCAGGTCCTCATCACATGTGACAAGAACTTTACCCACTGAGCCATCTCCCAGACTCACAGAAAATTTTAATTTACATATTATTTGTTCTTTTTATGGATGAGTAAATTAGGGATCAGTATTACTAGCCTGAGTTTAGAGGCAAATCCATGATGCAGAGCAAGAAATCTATTAATTTTTTGGGAAGCTATACTTGTGCCCTGTGATGTCATTATGTTTTCTCCCTTCTGGACCTTTCCTCAATTTGCAATGACTCTGCAGCCATCATCACTGGTCCCAACATAACCCAGTAGTCATGTTCAATTCTCACCTCTGTTCCATGAGAAAAGATTTCCTACCTTTGGGAATGCTAGCAACATCTGGCACACCCCCTCCCACTCTCCTTTAAAGAGTGTGGGAATGCAGACCTGCTTCTAGTTAAAAAGACTGAGGCACAGGGAACTATGCGGAAGAGGGGGTGGAAAGATTGTGAGAGCCGTGGTGGGGGAGATTATCCAGAGGCATGGCCAGGAGAACCTGGCTGAATACTAGGCTATCCATGGTCCCCTGTCACAAGGACTGATCCAGACGACCCATGGAGGAGGTTATCCAGTGGAGGGGGGAGGGGAGGGCAGCCGGGAATTGCGGATATCAACTCATTGTTTGCCCACTAAATGTAACTCATTATGGACAATAAATTAAAAAAAAATAAAATAAAATTTAAAAATAAATAAATAAATAAATAAAAAGACTGAGGCAATCTGCTGGGAAATGTCCATGAAAGTTTTCTTTAAAAACATAAAATATGGGGCTGGAGAGATGGCTCAGCGGTTAAGGCACTTGCCTCCAGTGCCTAAGGCCCTGGGTTCAATTCCCCAGGTCCCACATAAGCCAGACACAAAAGGTGGTGGCCCTGGTGTTCTCTCTCTCTCTCTCTCTCTCTCTCTCTCTCTCTCTCTCTCTCTCTCTGCTTGAAAATGAATAAATAAAATGTTTAAAAAAACATAAAATATGGGCTGGAGGGATGGCTAAATGGTTAACTCACTTGCCTGCAAAGCCTGAGGACCTGAATTTGGTTCCTCAGTGCCCACGTAAAGCCAGATGCACAAAGGGCTGCATGCATCTGGAGTCCATTTGCAGAGGCTAGAGGCCATGGTGTGCCCTCTCTGTCTGTCTCTCATCTATCTATCTCTGCTTGCAAATAAATAAAAAAAATATTAAAATAAAATAAAATGATGCATAGTAGGAAGGACTCAGTGGGGGTGTTGTTCTTTTTTTCCCATCCAAATACGTGTCTCCATCTCTAGGACTTCAGCAGCTAGTTTTCAATTATGAGGCCAGATAGATGCACAAAGCAGATCAATATGTCCTGGAAAAGCAGAAAGGGTTAGGACTCTTGATTTTATTAATGGGTCACTTAAACCATACCCCAGTCTCCTTGCATAGCAGTACAATTTAGGAACATAATCTTTATTCTCTTCTGTAGCTACAAGTTCTAACATTATAACTTGGAACAAATTCCTTTTTGAATTTCTCACATTTTATTCCTTGCACCCTAAGGCAGCTATCTGAGCCATGCACCAGAAGTGTTTGGAGACCAAGAAGAACTCTACACTTTGTCTTGTCTATTGCTGCTCTGCAAAACTGAAAGTCTGTTCTTTTTTGGTTTTGAATTCTTAGCCATTATTCTTCTTTTCAGAATCTCTTCTTGGAAACAGTTTAGTGTTCACAGACCCCTGCCATTTATATTGCTGCATGTCACTCTGCTCCTAAGCTCAGAGTCTGTCCCTAGTGTGTCTGAGACAATTGTCGGCTTCGTCTGCACATGCATCTCTCCTGGTGCTCCTGGAAACAGATGCTATTCCCTAAGCCCTTCTTTCCCTATGAAATAAACGGAATAGGATGGAAAAAACACATAAGACATTTTCTGGTTTCAAATTATTGTAAACAGCCAAACCAGATGTTCCAGCTGATCCAGATGTCATAAAGTAGATGAGTTCCATTTTCTGTCTTTCCAGAAAGACAGAAAATGTATGCTTAGGAAATGGCTTGAAATAAAGACACTGTGCAAATTCTCAAAATTACTATCTCACATTCCTTTGGAAATAGGGGATCTAAAGAATAATCCAGAAATCTTTTCTTTTTTCTTGTTATGGGCTGACTTGTGTTAGTAATATGACTGTATCTGGATGTAAGGTCTTCAAGAGGTAGGTACTGAAAGAAGCCCTGGGGATGGGGTCCTAGCCCGATAGAAATCAGAAGAACAAGACCATTTTTCTCTTTCCTCCACGGAAGGACACAGAAGGTGGAAGTCTGCGAGCCAGAGGAGAGTCTTCATCAGATACCAAACTGGCCACCACCTTCTCTTGGACTCACCAAATGTCTGAGTTGTGAGAAAATGAATTTGCGGGTTTTAAGCTCTCCAGTGTCTGGTATTTTGTTGTGCTTCCCAAGAGAAGAGACAAAGCCTTTTAGTCTGCACTGACCTGATTGAAAGCACTCTATGAACAGTAGAGAAAATGGATTCCTATAGAGAGTTGTCCTTCATTTCATCTATTTTGAAATGAGTGAGAACAACAGTTTAACTGCTGACAGATTAAGAACATTGAGTGACAGGTAACTAATTCCCTATTCTGGACTTTCCTCATTATCAGCTCTACTCTGCTTATATCAAACTTTCTAGTAATTATTCTTATCTAGTTTCCTCAGCATATTATTGAATTTTTTGTTTAATTTCCTGAGAGTTTTACTACTGAAGTTCTCATTTGTCACATGTGTAAATTCATGTGTCCACCACTGCCACAATCAAGATACAGCCTCGTTACATGGTCACAAGCCTCTTCATGCTTCCTTTGAAAAACACACTGCTTTCTACTCCCTCCCACTCCAGCTCACCCCATTCATAAAAGCCACCAATCTCTTCTCAATCTTTGTTTTAAAAACATGGCACTTGTATGCATAAAGGTTGTACACATTAATAATCTGTTTTTTTGTTGCTACGTAATATTCCACTTATGGGTATACCAGTTTCCTTAATCCTTTTTTAAAAATATTTTATTTATTCATTTTCAAGCAGAGAGATAGAGAGAGAGAGAGAGAAAGAGAGAGAGAGAGAGAGAGAGAGAGTGAGAGAGAGAGAGAGAGCGCACCAGGGCCACCACCCTGTGGGTCTGGCCTATGTGGGTCCTGGGGAATTGAACTGGGGGCCTTAGGCACTGGAGGCAAGTGCCTTAACCCCTGAGCCATCTCTCCAGCCCAGTTTCCTTAATCCTTCACTCCTTGAAAAATACCTGGTTTGTTTACAGTTTAGGGTATAATAAACACAAAGCCACTATGGGTAAATGTGTATAGATATTGTGCTAACATGAATTTCTCTTTCTCTGAAATTAAAACTCAAGAATGCAACCACTGAATTATATAGTAATGCCTGGCAAGCTGTTTTGCAGAGTGGCTGTACCATTTTCAACCTGAGAGTTCCTGCCCTCACCAGCATTTGATGATATTATTTTTCTGTTTTTTTTCATTATGACAGGAATGTACTGATAGTGATTATTTTTAAATTTGAGTTTCCTAATACTTACTGACGGTCTTCTCATACATCCACAGTATGTCTTCTTTGTTGGAATGTCTGTTCTTATGCTTATTTTGAAATTTGGTTATTTTTTTAAATTATTGATTTTTGAAAGTCCTTATATATACTGGTCTTCTTTGCTAGATATGTGGTTGGCTATTATTTATTACACTCAAGCTTGCTTATGCAACCTATAAGTAAGGTATTTTGGATCCAAAGTTTTAAACTTTCATAAAGCATATTTTTTCCCTGTATAGTTTAGATATGAAGACGTCCCCAAAGGTCCACGTGGTAAAGGCTTGGCCCTCAGCAGGTGGTGGCATTGAGAGGTGGTAGAATCTTTAAGAAGTGGGGCATAGTTGGTGGAAGTTAGGAGACAAAGGGCATGCCTTTGGATGCAATATTTGGAACTCAGCCCTTTCCTCTTCCTCCTTTCTCTTCTTCCCTATACTAGCTTATACTACCAATTACATTTTAATTGATATTTTATATTGGAAATTAATTCTCTTAAATTCTTAAGGGGCATACACGAGCATAATTTGCAGCACTGATCTCAACAGAGAATTCACAGAAGAGGAAACACAAATGGCCTTTTCTCACCTGAGAAAGTGCTCAGCATCCCTAAGCATCAGGGCAATGCAAATCAAAACCACAATGAGATACTACCTTTTCCCAGTCAGAATGGCAATCATAAAGAAAACCAACAACAATCGTTGCTGGCGAGGATGCGGGGAAAAAGGAACCCTCATTCACTGCTGTGGGATTGCAAACTTGTTCAACCACTATGGAAAGCAGTGTGGAGACTCTTGAACAGAATGGACATAAAACTACCTATGGACCCAGCTATCCCTCTACTAGGCATCTATCCACAAGTTGTCACATCTCGACACAGAAATATTTGTACAACTATATTTGTAGCAGCTCAATTCATAATAGCCAAGAATTGGAATCAACCCAAATGACCATCCATGGAGGAATGGACAGCAAAACTGTGGTATATTTACATGATGGAATTTTACTCAGCTGAAAGGAAAAATGAGATATTGAAATTTAGGAAAAAATGGTCTGACTTCGAGCAGATCTTACTAAGCGAACACTCAAAATAACAGAGAATTGAACACTGCATATTCTCCCTCATATGCGGTCCTTAACCAGGATAACCGTAAACTCTATGCAGAATAGTAGAAAGAAGTGAGAGGTTATGAATGAGGGGTAAGGGATGGGGGGAAGGGAATGGTTTAAGCATGAAGCTGAACCAAATTAGGTTCGAGGACAAGCATACTGTAACCTATTGAGCAAGTAGTGGGTGTCCACTGGCAAGAGGGGCCAAGAGTAGTAGGGGAGAGAGTCTAAGCCTGTGAATAATTGATTATTCTGATAACCCCTGGTCCCAGCCACCTGTTCCTTCCCTCACTGAGCTGTTGACCAAAGTTACCCATGGGGTTCCAAAACCAAGACAGAATTCTGTCAAGCTCTTGAGTGACCTTCCTAGGCCTGAGGCAAAACCCTGTTGCTGAAGAAACCACAGAATGCCATTGATCAGCTTCGAGAGACCCTTCAAGGTCCGGAATGGTATCCAGACCCCAGATGGTAGTTAATGCAGTGCTAGAAGGCACTGCACAACCTGCCAGGGGAAGCTGATCAACAACACTGGAGTAAACAGAGACCACTGGCATGAAACACAGACTACGGCCATGAGTAGGCTGACCACACCTCCTACTGGGAGAGATCAGTGAACCAAGAAAGGAGCACTAGTGCAACGGAGGAGCCTGGGCCTGGGGGAGATAATCAACAGCTTTTAAATTCAGCCAAATATTCCACTTAGTGAGGGGAAGCACATGACTGGAACAGGGGAATCAGTGCAATATGGGGAATTGGGCATAACAACTCTTTGTTTGCCCACTAAATAATGTAACTCATTATGAACAATAAATATGTATATTAAAAAATTGAATGGAATTCTTCTTCTTACAGGAAGCAGGAAGTCAATAAGTTAGATCAGAAAGAAAGGGAAAAAGGGAAGAGAAGGAGGGAAGAAAGGAGAGAGGGAAAATCAGGAAGAAATCCCAGTGACACACAAACGGAGACTATCTAGGGAAATTCTAACAGAACATAACTGGAGAGGCATACCTCTCACTCCAGATGACCAGGCAGATGTTATCTCCTGAGCATAGTAATTTGAACAGCACCTCTGAGCATCCAAAGCTGCTGTCAGAGCTGGAGGTAGAATAGTGGCTGGAAGGCCAAGCACCAGGTGCTCCTGACCTTGCAGAGTGAGTAATGTTGATGCTGAGATTCTCATTACTGACCAAAGTGGGATTGGCAACCACCATAGCTTCAAATAGGACATGGAGGAGAAATAGTGTTTAAAGAACAAGGTAGAACCCCAACTTGATATGTTAGGTTCCTTAAGGACTTCTGAAAATCCAGAGTTCTGAGGCTGTGCAGTTTGCACTGGTAGAAAGAGAGTCAGTGAAGTTTGAGACATTCTCCTTAATGGTATTTCACTTGTCCTCAACATGATAGAAACAAATACTTGTGAAGCCCAGGGAAATTTACTTCATCCTTGGATGAGAAATCAGAGTTGCTGTCAATCACATAGGTAGTGCATAAAAGGAGGAAAGAGTGAAGCTTGGGACCCAAAAGCCTCAGGAGCCCAGCCTTTCCTTACCTAGCTCAGTCTTCTTTAAAAATGGGCAACTCCAGTATTTATTGAGAAGCTACTAAGTATAAGAAAATTTAAATAAACTCTGTTAGACAATTCCCCATCTTTACAGGACAAATCATCTATCCCATAGCTTTAAGGGTTTGCTTTTGGTCCCAAATCGACATGGATAGTTAATCTATGATGAATGCCTTGTTTTAAGTCCCTTTGTAGTTTAGATTTCTATATTTTCACATTTCTTGATCATCTTAAGATTCAACTTATCATTAGAATTCACGGAAGAAATTTAGGCAACAAAGAAATCATAGTGGCCTGAACAGGGTTTAAAAAAGCAGTGGTCATTTTTCCTCAGAATACTTTGTAATCGTTAGCTATTGTTTTCATAATTAACATAGCTCTTCTTCCAGGTATTACTATCACATCAGAGAAAAGTGAAACTAATTTCATGAATTTTACATGTTCTGCCTTCTTTTTTTTTTCTAGTAAAAGTTTTTTTTTTTAAATAATTTATTGTCCATAAGAGTTACAACATTTAGTGGGCAAACAATGAGTTGTTATCCCCAATTCCCCGCTGCCCTCCCCTCCCCCCTCCACTGGATAACCTCCTCCATGGGTCGTCTGGATCAGTCCTTGTGACAGGGGACCATGGATAGCCTAGTATTCAGTCAGGTTCTCCTGGCCATGCCTCTGGATAGTCTCATCCACCACGGCTCTTACAATCTTTCCGCCCCCTCTTCCGCATAGTTCCCTGAGTCGTGGTGGATGATGCTCTGCCTTCTTAAGGTGGAAATTGCCTTAAAGTACATATCTTGTGTAACTTAAAAAATATTTATTCAATTTCAAGCAGAGAGAATGAGAGAGAGAGAGAGAGAGAGAGGGAGAGAGAGAGAGAGAGAGAGAGAGAGAGAGAGAGAGAGAGAGAGAGAGAGAGAATAAGCGAGTACCAGAGCCACCACCTTGTGGGTCTGGCATATGTAGGTACTGGGGAATTGAACCGGGGGCTTTAGGCACCAGAGGCAAGGGCCTTATCTGCTGAGCCATCTCTCTAGCCCTTGTGTAACTTTTTAGACATGTCATTATATAGACATCAGTCACTCCTCATTCCATATTTAGACCTGTATCACCACATCTATAAGGCATGGGTGGGGGGATGGAACATGATGGCGGACGAGTAGCAGCCTCGCCAGGACTCTCTCCATAAAGGTTTGATTTTCCAGTTGGGATTCAAACCCCGGACCCCAGCCGGGCCTGAACCCAAGGCCCATCATCTCCCCAACTCCAGCACCAGTCTGGACAGGGCTCCCTAGCAGCTTTCTGTTTCGCAGAGGAACAAAGAGCCGCCCTCCTCACCCCATGTTCCTTTCCCACCATGGCGGAGTCCCACTCCCCTACCTGGACATGGGCAGAAACAAAAGTAACGAACCCACAGAAATCAAAGATGGAACTCCCCAACTCTGGGCCCCTAGTCTCATTATGGAACAGGAAAGTGGAAAGGAAGTAGAAACAACAAAAATGCAATCCCAAAGAGAGAATAATATGACTATTGACCACAACTGCAATGCAAACATGAAGCAGTTAATGGCTGATATGGAAACTATGAAAAAAGACATGAATGAGATGAAGCTCACCAAAACAAGCATAGACTCCAGACTGAATTTAATGGAGAGAAATATGAATTAATTCAGAAACACATTAAGTGAATTGAAGATGAACCAACTTCTGGAGGAGCTAGACAATCAATTGATTAATTTTGATGGGGACATAAGAAAATGTAAAAATGATTTTCAGGAATCCCTAGCAAAAACAAAAATAGACTGGAAACTGGATCTCACCAAAGAATTGGTCTCTGTTAACAAAATTATAGCAGAAGCAAAAATGAAATGGAGTTGTTAAAAACCTCCCTAGAATCAATTAGTCCCAGAGTCGACAATCTGGAGGACAGATTTTCAGACGTTGAGGACAAGACAGAAGGAATTAATAAGGATGTCATAGGATTCAAAAAATTCAAGAAATCAAGTGAGCATAATTTGAGGGATCTATGGGATACCATAAGGAGGCCAAATATTGGAATCATGGGGATCCCAGAGGGAGAAGAAGCCCAGGCTTAGGGCATAGGAAACATTTTCAACAGAATTATTCAAGAAAACTTCCCCTATCTAACAAGAGAAAGCCCACTCAACTTTCAAGGGGCCCAGAGGACTCCAAACAGACAGGACATGAAGAGGAATTCTCCAAGACACATACTAATTAAGATGCTTAACATAGAAAGCAAAGAGAAAATACCCAAAGCTGCTAGAGAAAAGCAAATCATAACTTTTAAAGGAAAATCCATCAATCTTACCTCAGACTTCTCATTAGAAACAATGAAAGCCAGAAGGGCTTGGAATAATGCTTTTCAGGGCCTAAAGAAGTATGGCTTTCAATCTAGACTACTGTACCAAGCAAAGCTATCCCTCATAATAGATGGAGAATTGACAGTGTTCCATGAAGTAAACCAGCTCTACGACAATACAAAAACAAAGCAAAAATTTCAGAAGATTCTACAAGAGATATCCCACACAGAAGAAACAAGAAATCTACCTCAGAAGAGTACCAGAGATCAGGCATGACAATAACAGTCAGTGCGCTAATAACAGCAGCAGAGCAACAGCCCCCATTAACCCTTCATGATGGCAGGGCTTAAAGCAAACCTCACAGTTATATCACTGAATACAAATGGATTTAACTCCCCTATAAGAAGACACAGACTTGCAGGGTGGATCAGAAAAATGGACCCTTCCATCTGCTGCCATCAGGAAATGCACTTTACCTCTAAAGACAGCAATCTTCTTAGAGTAAAAGGATGGAAAACAGTTTATCAGGCATGTGGAAGTAAAAAGCAAGCAGGTGTGGCTACATTAATCTCTGACAAAATAGACTTTATACCAAAATCAATTAAAAAGGATAATTATGGTCACTTCTTACTCATCAAAGGAATGATGCAACAGGAGATATCACCAACATCAACATATACACACCAAATTTGGTTGCAACATAGTTCATAAAGGAAACCCTACTCAAAAATAATGCAAAAATAGACTCTAGTTCCATCATACTAGGAGACTTTAATATACCTCTATCAGCTCTAGATAGATCATCCAAAGAGAAGACCAGCAGGATCATAACAGAGCACAGTAACACCATTGACCAGCTGGGGATAACAGATATTTACAGAACGTTCTACCCCAAAGACACAGAATATACATTCTTCTCAGCAGTGCATGGGACTTTTTCTAAAATTGATCACATCTTAGGTCACAAATCTTCCCTAAACAAATTCAGGAAGATTGATGTAGTTCCTTGCATCATATCAGACCATAGTGCATTAAAGGTAGAAATTAACAATGGAACAGGATCCAGAATATACACAAAGTACTGGGGCCTGAATAATGTGCTCCTAAAAAATGATTGGGTCATCCAAGAAATAAAACAGGAAATTCAGAATTTCCCAGTAACAAATGATGACCATAACACATCTTATCAGAACTTGTGCGACACAATGAAGGCAGTCCTGAGGGGAAACTTCATTGCTCTAAATGCCTTCATATCAAAGAGAGAGAGAGGTCTTAAATCAATTGCCTAACCACCCACCTAAGATCATTGGAACAGACGGAAAAAGCTAACCCAAGGAGCACAAGACAAAAGGAAATAATTAAAATCAGAGCTGAGATT
This sequence comes from Zapus hudsonius, assembly GCA_004024765.1. NCBI lineage: Eukaryota > Metazoa > Chordata > Mammalia > Rodentia > Dipodidae > Zapus > Zapus hudsonius. Next base: position 29,415 of record PVHP010008491.1, on the reverse strand, counting down.
AATGAATTGGAAATAAAGAAAATGATTTAAAAAAGATAAATCAAAGAGTTGGTTCTTTGAAAAAGTAAATAAGATAAACAAACCTCTGGCCAATCTAATCAAATGAAGAAATGAGAAGGCTCAAATTAATAAAATCAGAAAGGACAATGGTGAGATCACAACAGATCCCGAAGACATTGGAAAAATCATCAGGTCATACTTTCAGAATCTCTACTCCACAAAATTAGAGAACCTGGAAGAAATGGATAAGTTTTTGGACACCTACCATCTGCCAAAGCTTAAACCAGAGCATATAAAAACACTAAGTAAACCTATCACATCCACAGAGATTGAAGATGTAATCAAAAGGAAAAGCCCAGGACCAGATGGTTTCTCAGCTGAATTCTACCAAGCCTTCATCACAGAGCTGAAACTACTCTTTCTGAAGCTTGTTAGAAGCATAGAAAAAGAGGGAAGGCTTCCAAACACCTTCTATTGTCCTAATCCCCAAACCAGGCAAGGATGCAACAAGAAAAGAAAACTACAGACCCATATCTCTGATGAACTTAGATGCAAAAATCCTGAACAAAGTCCTAGCAAACCGGATACAATGTACATCAAAAATATTATCCATCCTGACCAAGTTGGCTTTATCCCAAAGATTCAGGGATGGTTCAACATATGCAAGTCAATAAATGTCATACATCACATTAATTGACTCAAACACAAAAATCACATGGTTATCTCAATAGATGCGGAGAAGGCTTTTGACAAAATTCAACACCTCTTCATGTTCAAAGCTCTCGAAAGAATAGGCATAGATGGCCTATTTCTCAATTTAATAAAGTCAATTTACAAATCTCCTAAAGCACAGATCATTCTCAATGGGGAACGACTCAAGGAGTTCCCACTCAATTCAGGAACAAGACAAG
>PVHP010008491.1:0-28404 GCA_004024765.1 Zapus hudsonius | reverse complement strand
AATAAAGCAAGAGAAGGGCATAAAAGGGATACAAATTGGAAAGGAAGAAATTAAACTATCCCTCTTTGCAGATGACATGATCCTTTATATATTAGCCCCAAAGAACAGTATCAGTAACCTCTTGAAGGTGATTAATGCCTTCAGCAACATGGCAGGATACAAAATTAACACACAAAAATCAGTAGCCTTTCAATATGCAGAGGAAAAGCATACAGAAAAAGACATCTAAGAGACTGTCCCATTTTCTATAGCCTTAAAGAAAATCACATACCTTAGAATATCACTAATCAAGGTTGTAAAGGACTTATATAAGGAAAATATTGAAACACTCAAGAAGGAAATAGAGGAGGATGTGAGAAGATGGAAAGATATTGCATGCTCATGGTTAGGGAGAATCAATATATTAAAAATGGCAATCCTGCCAAAAGTGATTTACAGATTCAATGCTATGCTGATAAAAATCCCAACCTCTTTCTTCACAGACCTAGAAAAAATAATCTCTAAATTCATTTGGAAGTGCCAAAGACCTTGGATATCTAAAACTATTCTAAGTAAAAAAACCTACTCAGGGGGTATCACCATCTCTGACTTCAAAACATACCAGAAAGCCATATTAACTACATGGTACCAGCATTAAAAACAGACAGACAGATCAATGGAACAGGATTGAAGACCCAGCTTTAATTGGAAGTAACTTCAGTTATTTGGTCTTTGACAAGGGGCCAACAATGTACGCTGGGCCAAAGATAGCATTTTCAACAAATGGTGCTGGACAAATTGGATAAACATGTGTAAAAAAATGAAAATAGACCCACTTCTTTCACCATGCACAAAAGTCAACTCCAAATGGATCAGAGACCTTAATATAAATCCAGTAACCTTAATGTAAATCCAGTAACCCTGAACACCGTGGAAGAAAAAATAGGAAGAACTCTACATGAAATAGGAGTAGGGAAAAATTTCCTGAGCAAATCTCCAGCACCCCAGGATATACAACAAAGACTTAATCAATGGTACCTGATCAGGCTCAAAAGCTTCAGAGAAATAAACCATACTCAGAGCCAATAAACCCCCTTCAAATTGGGAGATGATTTTTGCCAGCTACAACTCAGACAGAGGCCTAATTTCCAGAACCTACAGAGAAGTCAAAAAATTTAATAACAAAAACCCAAAATGCCCCCTCACAAAATGGGGCACTGATCTCAACAGAGAATTCACAGAGGAGGAAACAAATGGCCTTGACTCATCTAAGAAAGTGCTCAGCATCCTCAAGCATCAGGGAAATGCAAATCAAAACCAAGATCAGATACCATCTTACCCCTGTCAGAATGGCAATCATAAAGAAAACCAAGAACAATTGTTGCTGATGAGGATGTGGGGAAAAAGGAACCCTCATTCACTGCTGGTGGGATTGCAAACTTCTTCAATCGTTATGGAAAGCAGTGTGGAGACTCCTAGACAGAAAGGACATAGAACTATCAATGGACACAGCTATCCTTCTACTAGGCACCTACCCACAAGATGTCACATCTTGACACAGAAAAATTTTTACAACTATATTTATAGCAGCTCAATTCATAATAGCCAAGAATTGGAATCAACGCAAATGCCCATCCATGGAGGAATGGACAGCAAAGTGACCCATGAGGTTCCAAAAACAAGACAGAATTCTGTCAAAGCTCTTGAACGCCCTTCCCAGGCCTGAGGCAAAACCCTGTTGCTGAAGAAACCACAGAATACCATCATTCAGCATCAAGAGACTCTTCGAGGCCTGGAATGGTAACCAGCTCCCAGATGGCAGTTAGTGCAGTGCTGGAAGGCACTACACAAGCTGCCAGGGGAAGCAGATCAATGACAGCTGGAGTAAAGAGACCACTGGCATGAAACACAGTCTGCGGCCTTGAGTAGGCTGACCACAACTCCTAATGGGAGAGAACAGCAAACCAAGAAAGGAGCATTTGTGCAATGGAGGAGCCTGGGTTGGGGGAGATAATCAACAGCTATTAAATTCGGCCAAATATTCCACTCAGTGAGGGGGGAACCCTTGATTGGAACTGGGGATTCAGGGCAATATGCTCTGGATCCCGTACTCTTGGGCTCCCAAGGAAAGATGCACTATGTGAGCGAATGACAGGGAGGCTACTAAAAGTAGAATCTAGGTAATCCAGTATGATGTATATTTGTTAACCTATACTGATCTCACTCTCTGATGGAGATTGTGTTTGTATTTTTCAGGATGCAGCGAGAGAGCTTTGGCACATATAACCCTACCAACCAACTGCAGGCAGAAGGCTGAGATCCTGGCAAGAGATGAACCACCATAGTCATATCTTGGAGGATCCATATGGAACACCACAGAGAATGTTGGGATGAACAAGGGACCCACAGCCACAGCCATTCAATCAACACAGGATAAGCCAGTGAGACAGAAACCAACGATTCTCGACACAAAAACTCCTAAGCTCACAACATTAAAACAGCCTTAATACTCACCCACCAAGACTCAGGGAACTGAGCGGAAGAGGGGGTGGAAAGATTGTGAGAGCCGTGGTGGGGGAGATTATCAGAGGCATGGCACCCCTCAGTAACAACACACTTGCTTCAGGAGAACCCAGCTATCCATGGTCCCCTACCACAAAGACTGATCCAGACGGCCAGATGGCCCAGGGAGGAGGATATCCAGCTGACTGGGGATGGGGGGGGGAGTAAGGAATTGAGGATAACAACTCATTGTTGGCCCACTAAACAATGTAACTCATTATGGACAATAAAAAAAAGGCATAGGTAGTTGGCTATCTTAACACCATATACAACTGATTGAAACATATAAGTTAGCTCATAGTGCTTTGGTAGCCTGCGTTAGCTTGAAGTAATACCTTTATTTCAACTTGAACATCTCTTCAAAGGGACATTAGTAGGTAAGATAATATTTGCTTATGTAATTAAAACAAAAAGTAGTCACAAATATAAACTACATATGTTCTAAAAACCACTTTTGTAGAAATACCCTTTCCTAAATATTTTCACATGGGCCTCATATGATCTTATATATACATCAAGACATAGTCCTATCTTACTTATTTTAATATCTAAAAATATTCCTTTTGAGCCAGGCATGGTGGCACATGTCTTTAATCCAATTCCTAGGGAGGGAGAAGTAGGAGGATCACCATGAGTTTGAGGCCACCCTGAGACTACATAGTGAATTCCAGGTCAGCCTGGGCTAGAGCAAGACCATACCTTGAACAACAAAGCAAAACAAAATTCCTTTTGTAAGCAAGTGATTTATGTAGCCAGTAGTTGCTAATAGATTTTAAGATATCATCAGGGTGTTTCTTCTTCATACTTAACCAGTCTTTCAGAAGAGATTTGTGGGCACATCTTGGAGAATCTGTACGCATTTATCTGTTGAAAATTCCTAAAAGTGGAATTTCTGGGTCAGCAATAGGAATGCTTATAATATTAGTAGATATTGTCAAATAGTCTTCAAAGGATTCCATGACTACTCTTGTCAGCATTTTGTATGCATCCCTCCTTCCTTTCACCTGCCTAAAACCCTGTGCTACTGTTAAATGATTTGATATTTACAAGATATATTAGATAAAAGATATGCTCTTCTCACTATATCTTTTTAAGAATGTGAATGGGCTTCTCTTATTTTTAAGACTTTTTGATATTTACATGCTTCTTTGTCATTTTGTATTGTTTGTTTTGTGTGACTTGGTTTTTAGGTATGCTTGATATATTTAGTAAATAACATTCATTCTGTCCCTTGGGCTATAAATATTCTTTCACAGATTTTGGAATTTGGGCTTGACATTCTTATTTTTTCTACCCTCAACAGAAATTTAAATTTCATAGGCACATATATTCATCCTTTCCTTGATGATTAGTTGAGTTTTGTGTTTGGCCTTAGGATGTCTTATCTTTGCCAAGGTTATAAATAATTTCCTTTTACACTTGATCTTAGCCAAAAGGCCGAGAAGCGATAATAATTTCCCTTTTATGTTTAAAGCTTTGATCACTTGTGTAATTTATCTTTATGAAAGGGTAAGGGAAAGTAAGGGTTATATTTATTATATTTATTCTTCAAATTGCTGACCATCATCTCATCTCCATTTGTTAGATAATCCATCTTCTTTCTATTTTTTAAATGTCACCTTTTCCATGTATTCAATACCTACGTACAAATAAAGACTTATCAGTGTTCATTTAATGGATTAAATTTTGGGCTGGTTAAAACCAATTACTCTCATGAGATTCTTATAAATTCAGGGGTCATATTGGAACCATCACAAACTAAAGTGATTTATTTATCTACTTATTATTTTAGATTATTTTGCATCTAAATTTAACGTCTACAGTGTCCTGAGTGGTTTCCTTAACAAGAATATTGACCATATTCTAACTTAAAGTATGCTTGGAGTTCTGTGCACTGTGGGCTGGTGTGGGGCATGGTGTGTTTGGGGCCTATGCATTCCATGCATCAGCATGTTTGGACCAGTTTGCTTCAGGCTGGTGTAGGAAGCAGTGTTTGCACCTGTGCATTCAGGGTACTAGCCTGTTTGGAACATGTGCACCCTGGGCTGGAGAGGGGCTCAGTGTGCTTGCCAGTGTATTTCGGGCCTGTGTGCTCCAAGCAGGAGAGAGATATATAGTGTTACCAGCCTGTGTGCCCACCCCATGCTGTGCACCTCCAACCACATCTCTCAAATCAGCCACCAACCCAGAGCTGCTGGCGCACTTCCTACCTCCACAACCTGTGCATCTGTGGATACAACACCATTCAACTCTAATCTGGCCCAAATACAAAGCAGAACACTCACTGAAGATCCTACAAGGGCCACACTATTTGCTTTCTCCTTAAGAAAAAGAGAATTTCACCCTGAGATAGGTAGTCCCTAATACAAAGAGAACACAAAATAAGCTGAGCCATCTCCACCAAGATTGCCTAGTCTGACAATGGAAGTCACCAATGAAAATATAGAGGTGACAACAGAAATACAATCCCAAAATGAAAGCACAATATGCTTAGTACATAAACTCAATGAGACTCTGACCAAGAGAATGGATGATCCAGAAGCAAAAATCAACAATTGCCTGAATGAAATACAATAGAATCGTCTCTTACAGCATACAACCTTTATCAACTGAGGAAAACCAGAGGGACCTCAGAGGAGAAATAAATGAATTGAAGGTTAGCCAAAAAATAGAGAATCTCAATAACCAACTTAATGGAGACATGATCAAATGCAAGAGTGAATTCCAAAAAGCATAATGAAGACAATCCTTGTGATCCATGTCCTCATACTGTTTCTCCCTTTGGAGCAGGAATAGAGTGATAAGCACCTGCTGGGCATCTCCAGGTTTTCCAGATTCCGCTGACAAAGAAGTTGGGGAATCAAGACAGTGCAGATGGCTTCTTGTGGCAGGAGCCCTGGCACCTTGTTCCACCTGATGGTCTGTCTCTGTAGCCATAGAGACACAGCTATAGCTGAGTTACAGATTTGTCCCTCCATCTCTCTTCCTCTAGCCAAAGCATTGTGTTGAATTATTCATACATTATGTTTAGTTGCCTTTTTATTATTGATTCTATATAAGAATGGATTTTTAGCAATGATAATGGGTCATACAGAACCATCAGAAAGTCAGTAATCATAGACAGTGGGTATGTGTACCTGTTATATGGATAAATGAAAACAAGCCTATCTGAGAGCTTTTTCTTTACTGGCCACTGTACAAAATCACTAACCCACTCAAGGTTACATTTTTATATTTTATCCATGTATTCAGATGGTTCAGCATCTTCCTGGCCTAGATTTCTTGGCTTGATACTAGTCAGTGTGGTTCACCACACATCTTCTGGCTCGTTTGAATTTTAGACTGTCTGCTCAACTTCCCACCTGATGCTTTCTTTGGTTTTTACATCTTTGGTGTTATGTATCCTCAAAGTATGTCTCTGCCTCAGTCCGCTGCTCTGCTCTGACATCATCTGCCCCAGATGGCTTAGAGAATCCAGCATGCGGATTAGCTCAGCCACGTTGCCCTGAATCTGTTCTCCATATTGGCACCCATGCCACTTGTCTGCTGGAAACTCTTCAAAGACCTTTAGTTGTCTTTCGAATCAAAGGCAAGCATCCTAGCATAGGATTAAAGTGGATTTTTGATATCCTCTCTTTGACTTTGTCCATCTTCCTTTGTCTACCATGTTCCTGAGGCACCAGCCTATTCTCAGAGCTCCAGCCATCCATGTTTGGGGAAGTCCAAGTATCTGCACTTGCTGCGTCATCTGCCCAGACCAGGTACTTCCACCTCTATTGCAAATTCTTCTTCTTTCAACACTCAGCTTCTCTGACAAATCTTCCCTAATAGAGGTTCTGCTTCCCATCCTTACGTTCACCTGAACTATCCTGGAATTTGTGCTCTTTGCCTTAAAGTTGACTGTTCTAACCAGGGAATGTTTGCCAGCCCTAGAAAGATAGAGAAGTGTATATAGTGATATACCTCGTGCTGCTATTCCAGCACTTGGCAGGCTTGAGGCAAGAGGACCAGAGCATTGTCACAAATTAAAGGCTAGCCTTGGCTAAATGGACAAGCCTGGGATACATTGTGAGTTTCAGGCCAGACTAGACTCCACAGTTAGGCCCTGACCTTAACAATTTCAATATAATCACTTAAACGAGAAATCGATGGTGTAAAGGGTAAATGTGGAAGATGAAAGGGTGCAAGGATACCTTTGTGTGTCTTACAGAATATAGGAAAAGATAAAGGCATTTAAAATAGAAGGATGATGACAGAGAATTTTTTCTTTAAAAAGAAAAACAAGCATCCTGGTCCAAAGTAACTCCAAGTTATTTTGAGAAAAGTCAGAGCAGGTAATAATCCAAAGCAAGATAATGTAGCTATACTAATTTAAAAATGCATTTTTGAGGGCAAAAGCAGTAATGGTAAAGATGATTACTTACATCAAATTCGAAGTCACAATGAAGTAATAAAATTTAAAATCTATCTGTAATAATGGACATGAAGTACATTTAAATTTAGAAATGGACAAAGCAACCATCATACCAGGAGGTCAGTGTCCTCTAACTCCATATAAGCAGGCCACACAGGCACATACAAACTTCTTATTGTAGCTGTGTTTGTAATTAAAAGAGGAATAATTGTCCCACCAAATGGTGGTTCATTGATATGTTAGCTTATCAAATGGTTTATGTTTCATGGATAATTCTCAAAAACATAATGTTAAGTGAGAAGATAAAGCTAGAAAATTTTTCTTAAGAGTGTGACACCAAGCACTCACCTGGAATCTGGGGAGGAGATCTGTGTTGGCCTGAAGATGGAAAGTCATCAAGTAGAGAAACTAGTAAAGAACCATCCAGAGCTAGAGAGCTTTGCATATCAGACAGAAAAAGAAGCAAGCAAAGAAAAATTGGGAACAAATGCAGAAAATCAGTCTTTTCGGGGGGCAAAGGAGAACTCTCTGATGCTTGTCTTCACTCCTTGCTTTGAATGTCATCATGGAGGTCACATGATTCCCAAAGTTACCGTGTCATTTTGGAGCCATAAGAGGGTGTGCTTGAGGAGGAAAAGCTACTGTGTGTGTGGGGGCGGGGTGTGATTAGCAGCAGAAAAGAACTCAACATTATTGAGTCACTTGATTAATTTAGAAACCACTACTTCTAAAATTTGCTATTTGAGATGAAAAACTAGTCTGTAAAGTCATTTAGACTTTCTATTACTTATTCTGTCCTCATGTCAAGTTAACAAAACCATCTGTTTTCCAGATAAGGAAGGGTGTGCTGAATAAATATATTAAACATGTGATGGTTAAGTTCTGTTGTCAACTAGATCAGAATGAGAGACATCTCTTGGTCAAGTTGTGACGGGGTTTTCAGGCAGGATTCAGTGAGCTTGAAAGTCCCTAGGCAGTCTGTCTGGTGTGTGTGTGGGGGGGAGGACTATATACCAGGAAGCTCAGTAGAACATGTAGGCTTTCCCAGTGGACATGCTCCTCATTGGCATGTGATTTTTGCCTGGCTCCCTTGCCTATATGCTAGTGCATGCGTCCACCAATGTGCTGTCTTCTGGGCACATTGGAACCCAGCCTGCATCCAGTCCCGTGGACTGAAGAGCTGCCTGATCCTTCAACTCCCTAACTTGCCTCTGGCATCATGGACTGAGCAGCTACTAGGTTCTCTGACTCTCCATCTTATGGACAGCCATTGTTGGACAGCCCAGCCTGCATCATGTAAGCTAATGAAAACACATTCCCTGTTCTAATACTATTCATTTTATTGGTTCTGTTTCTCAAGACAGCCCTGACTAAAACAAAGCTATTTGTTGGGGTTGTTAACAAGATTAAGGCCAAATTCACAGCCCAAGAATTCATAGTTTGGGAGAGAGAAGTTTACATTTGAAGTCATAAGAAATGGCAGACCCTCAAATATGCTTGATCTTGGATATGAGATCAGAAAGGCAATGCTTGGGGAATCTTATTTGGTATCATAATAAAAATGAGTATCTTGGTTTCCTACAACTGTCCTTATAAGAATTGATTTCCTTTGAAGGTCTCAACAAAGCAGCAAGGAAGTTATTAGCCATACTTCATAAATGAAGCTCATGGAACTTAAATAATTTGCTCAGTATTTGCTCAGTATTAGACAGGAGTAAGATGGAAACCAGGACTATATAACTGGAGGAGAGGCTCTTATGATAAAAATGGTCTTGTGGGAGGAGCAATAGTTGTCCAGGAGACCCATTAGCAGGAGATGAGAGGCGTGGAAGAAGGGGAAAGGAATGGGAAGAGGGCAGGCATTTAGAGAGGAAAGATGAGCCTCAGTGACCCCCCAGGATCTTGAGATTGGGGATGGAAAGGCACGTGAGTCCATCAGTGTTCCTGCTTAGTTCCCCTTTCTTAGGGAAGTATTTAGTGCTTACTGCTTGCCTCCCAACCTCTATAACTTCTCAATGACACTCTAGCTTCTGACTCAACTATTCTTTTCCTGCCTTTAAACAATTCTCCACATCTCACCCTTGACCTGCTGATTGAAAATTGCATCTACATATATATCTTTTTCCTATTGTCTTGGATGTTTGTGCACATTTTCAATGTCATCTTTGTTACCTTCTTTCAGAACTGAATTTACCCTAGAGAAATACTTTTTAAAAAAAATTCTACTTCCCTTAACTGTTTGCATACTCCCAGACTTCTTTTGGATGCTTGCTTCTTACCAAGGGTTTTGTTTCTCTTCTGAAAATGAGCCTGAAAGGTAGGCTGCTTAATATTTTCATATGAGCTCTGTCTCCTCTAGAAATCCATTACATAATCCCTTCCCCTTGATACCCAGTCTCTTTACCCTTTTGCTCACAACTGTGACATTTATACATGCTTGTTTGTACCAACATGTGTTCCCTTTGTTTAAAATGTTATTTATATTTAATCTGTCCTGATGGTTGAATCTAGGACCTCACATATGTTAGGTAAGAGCTACATCACCACTCTCTTTCTTTCTTCCTTCCCTCCTCCCTTCCTTCTTTTTCTTCCTTCCTTTCCCTCCCTCCTTCCTTCCTTCCTTTTTGCATGCAGGTGTATATATGTGTGTGTGGTATACATGTGCTTTGGTGTGTATGTGGTGTGTTGTGTATATGGACAGCGTGTGTGCAGGGAAAATACATGTGGTGGTCAAAAGAGAATGCCGAGTATCTTCCATTGCTTTTCCCAGTTGTTTCCTTGAGTTGGAGTCTCTCACTGAACTGGGAGCTGTGGCTCTTTTCAGTCAGCTTGCCTGACTAGCAAGCTCTAGAGATTATTTTATCATCCCACCCTCCACAGGACTGGGAATGCACATGTTAATGGCCATGTTCAACTTTTTATATGGGTGCTGGAGATGAACTCAGGTCCTCCTTGGCCCTCCTTGCACTTTTGCACAAGCACTCCTATCCACCAAACTCTCGCCCCAGTCACTAAAGAATATCTTCAATGTTAACAGTTCCCATGGGGCCAGCATTCTAGCATTTATTCATTCTTTAGTCACTCAAGAAGTGTGTGCATGCAAGGCATAAAGGGGAAAACCATACGAATCAAAAGTATGAAGCCAAGAAGAAAAATAAGGTGGCAATTTGGGAATGATAAGGAAATTCTTATTTTATTTCATAACCTAATAGCTCAAGGTATGTTTAAAATCCACAGAGGCAGATTACACAAACAAAAGTGAGTGCAAGTGTAGGCAGGGTCTCCAGAGAAGGTGTAGCAAGTAAAAATGACAGGTGGGTGAAGGTACAATGTATTTAGCTGCAGGTGGTAATAGCTGTTAGCTATGAACAACAATCTGTGTTATACAAATATTGAATATTTTACATTAATTTTTGAAGCAAGTTCTTAACATGTAAACCAGCCTGGTCTTAACGCATTATCTTCCTGCCTCTACCTCCTTAGCACTTGGGATTAGAAGTGAGTGCCACTGTTCCTGGATCCTAATACTGGTTGTTTGCTTGTTTTGTTTTGTGTCTATGCTTGTTAGTGTGGTTCTAGCACATGTGTGTGTGTATGTGTGTTCATGTGGTTCCAGCACATGTGTGTGTGTACATGCATGTACAGAGGCTAGTGAACAACCTTGAGTGTCATTCCTCAGATGTCTTTCCAACTTTTTAAAAACAAGGTCTCTCATTGGCCAAGTACTTGCTAAGTGGGCTAGGCTGGCTGGCCAGAGAGCCCCAAGGATTCCTCTCCTGTTCTGGGGTTCCAGCATGCCACCATGTCCACCTTTTCTTAGCAGGAGTACTGGGGATCCAACTCAGGTTCTCATGCCAGTAAGGTAGGCACTTTACAGACTTAACTCTCGGCACAATCCCCAAATACTTTTTTCAAGTAGATGATTTCATAAACAAGAACAGGAAAACATTGGGAAGCTTAGGTGTTAGGTTCCTAAGAAAGCAAATGGGGCTATGTATTCAAATTCTCCAGAGAAGCAGAACTACTGGGTTCTACCCACCTATCATGTGTCTATCTGTCTCTCTATCATCTATCTATCTAAACTAACCTTTGTAGATTGACTTATTGATATATTTAGAATATAGAGATCCATCAAGCCATCTATAGTTCTGTAACCAATATGGAGAGAATTAATTTCAGGAGTTATTTACATAGCTGTGAAGGAGGGTATGTCTGAAACTTGAGAGACAGGATACTTACTGGCAGGCAGGAAATGTTGGCAAGATGTTTCAGTCTTCATTTCAAAGGCAGTCTGCAGGGATTGTTCTTAATCTGGTGGCTGCCCTTCCTTTCCCAGCCTCTGACGTGTTGAATGAGGTCCACCCTCATCATGGTTTCTCACAGGTCTTTGGTTTAGGTGGCACTGGATAATATATACCTTCCTTGCAACACTAAAACAGATGTGTGACTTCACAACTAGTCACCATATCCTTACCAAGTTACCGCATCAAACTAATCACCATTTGGAAGGAAGCAAAGAGTCAGGTGAAAACTTGGTCTTGGCAGAAGGAAATTCACAGACATGAGTCAGAAAAAGTTGTCAAGTGAAATACCATGAGTCTTTGGAACAGACCTAAGGGCTGTAATTATAATTGTATGAGTGATCCAATCTCATTAGGAAACGCTCATTGAACAGCTATTGTGTTTGCAAAGTATTTCTGCTAGAAAACACAACTCTCTCATTGACTACTGTGCACTCTACCATAATCTCGTTTTCAGTAGTGTTAACTGTGGTAAGGGTATGTTAACATTATCCTTATAATAAAAGATAAAATTCTGCCTAGAGCATAGGTGACATGGTGAATTGCTTAGAGAAGGATGTTATTGTGCAAACATACTTAAATGTCAGACATACTTCATAGGCTTTTAGCACCTCTGTTCTGTGGCTCAAAAAACACACACTTCTTTCACAACCTTCGGAAGGACACAGTGTGCAATAGAGTCTCCATCTCTATTTGAGTAAACGAATTAAAATGTTGAGGGGGTGGGGATTTAGCTCAGTGGATGAGCACTTGCCTAGCAAGCACAAGGCCCTGGGTTCAGTCCTCAGCACTGAAAAAAAAAAAAAAACCAAGGGAAATTAAAATGTTGATTTTTCTTGATTCTCTTTTGTATGTATGTGTATATTTTCATGTTATATTAGCTCCAGAAAGTGGTGAGGGGATAGAATGTACCTACAGTTTTAGTTCAGTGTTTTTCTGTTCCCATAAATTATCTGGCAAGTGGAACTTGTTTTCTGAGAGGTAACAAGTTAGGAATGAAAAGATTTTTAAGCCATGGAATCAAAAAGAGAAAGGTAGATGGTGGGCCACTTAAGTTGCTGCAGAAATAGATTACGTCTGCCCTTGTCAAGAGTAGCACACGTTCTGACAGATCTTGGCTCAAACATTCATGCTTCAGTTTAGGCTTTTTTTTTTTACTTACCAGACCTATGATTTGGATAAATAATCTTTTTTTGCTGGCTTCATTTCTCTTGTTTTTAAAATGTTACTAATGCTTGTTTTACCCAGGGTACAGGATTATAAAAAGTCTCAAACATAATCAGTTTCTATAACAGGACCTTTAGATCATATAAATATACACATGGTAGCCATTATTTCCCATAGAAACAGAACCAATTGGATATAAATAACACCCCCCCACACACACACACTTACAGAAAGATTTATTTTAGAGAATTGGCTCATGTGACTATGAGGCTGACTAGTCCGAAGTCTGTCAGACAGGACATTCAAGGAAGAGATGCAGTGGATGTGGACCTGCAAGACAGAAAGGGGTGGGTAGCCTCTGTCATCTTCCATTCTTGAGGCAGAATGACTTCTCAAGGTTTTTCACTGGCTGGATGAGACCTACCTATAGTATGGGGTGGAGGATCAAATCTACTTGACATCTACTGGCTTAAATGGCAAGCACATACTTCAAAAATATCTCCATAGCAACATCTCTACTAGTATGTGAACAAATACCCATCAGGTGCAATTGCCTAGTCTACAAATAAAACGAATTATCATGATATAGCTTTGTGATTCCTACTTGGACTTGTGTTAGGCTGTCTGGGTAATTCTTCCTCTGTCTTGGGGGAACTAATAGTCCTTGAGCAAGTAATAAAGCCTGTATGTGATTCAACCTCCTCATCTGTTAGAATTGTTGTGACATTAGATATTTCAATCTGAACACTGTGTTCAGAGTAAGGTGGTAAAGACAGATGTGTGGTAAATCATGGCTACTATTAAATATACTTAATTATTGCTACTGCTTCTTAAACATGAAAGTAGAGCAACCTAAAGATTTTGTAAGGAAAAGTTTTATCTGTGTTAATCCCATCTCTTCATCCCCCTTGGGATTTGAGTGTAGAATTTACTGGAACAGTCCCTATTTCATTATTCTGCCCATAGTTCCCATTATAGGGACACTCTATTAGTGAGAACTGTTATTCTGATGCTCAGTTCACAAAAGATGCAGGTCATAAAAATCAAAGACAGTTGACTTTTTAAAGACGACAGTTAAGCCTTACTACTCATGCTCATGGTTTGTGCTGTGGCTGGAAAGAGAATAAATAGTTAGCCAGTCAGCTAAAAGTAATGTCATCACACAGGCAGCATCTTGGTGAGAGAGCCTTAATGTCATGCAGAGATTTTCATTAATTCCTTGTCATAAACTCAGAGGTTGTAGTTTATTTCTTGGCAACTGAACATGCCAGCATTATTTAAAAATTGTTGATATATAATTTTATTTATTAATACTCATATGATTTTACCATTGTAAACTCTTGCTGTATTTTTTTTAATTCTTTCAGAATTACTTGATCAACTGCGGGTTTTCCTTTGTGCATATAGTTGCGTATTTAATAAGTTCCCAATTCCATCAGAGTAACTGCATGTGGGCAGATCTGTGGGGTTTTAATGTGTCTCCACACTAGATCTCTTTAGATAAGAATTAATTCAGCATAGAAAATGAAAAATGGGAATTTAACAAGAAGGAATTAAAATGTGGAAGGTTAGCTAAGTGACCTCGATTATTAAAGCTAATCTAATGCTTATCTGTTTTTTTTTAGACACAATTTCAACACACACTTGCTACATTATGGCTGGATAAGAAGCTGATCATGTACTGACAGAGATGAGTGGCTTCTGAGAGACCATCACAGAGGGCAAGATCCTGGCTGGCGCTGGTTCAGGGTACATTGTGGGGCCTGGCTTTTCATCCACAAGCTTCATTTCATCAGCAACTCTGATGATTCAGTTTCAAGCACAACTATTAAGGAGAAAACTCAGAAAAGGTTGCTTCATAATTCAGAATATCAGGTTCTTCATTTATTCTGGAGACTCCTCTACAAAGATTAACCTAAGTGCCAATTTTTCCTGATAGCAAAATCCAGGAAGACTTCAATTAGTATTTCAAACAGGTTCAAGTGAGCTGATAGTGAGGATAAAGGGAGATGGACAGGTGCATCCATGCTAAAGGAACATTTTAGTTCTATATTCTGGATGGACCAATTCTATTTGCTTGGGTTCCTGAGATGAAAGGTACTTTGAGGTGACATTTAAGACTGGTAGAAAGGAATGCTGTTTCATAATGACAGTATGTCACATCAGGCAGTTTCTGATCTTCCTGTCTAGCTACTGAAACCAAACTTCACGGGTGTCCCTGCCCCCTTATTTATGTCATTAGAATATGGTTGTCTTCTGGATATAGTACCCCTTTCCATTAGATACAGGTTGAAAAAAAGATCTTTTTGGTATTGTTTATTGCTTGAGTACACACACACACACACACACACACACACACACACACACACACACACACACCATAGGTTTTCTGCTGGTTCTTGTTTAAGCTGGAGTCTTCCACTGATCCCTCACTTGCCAGGTTTTGAGAGTTCCCATGATTCCAGGACCTCTGCTCCCCTACAGAACTGAGATACAGATGCATGCCCCCATGCCCAGATCTTTAATGTGCCTTCTGGAGATTCAAATTCAGATGGTCTCAGGGCTCATCCTTGTGCAGGAGATGTACTTAACCTCTGGGTCATCGCTCCAACCCCACTTTTTAATGACTTCTTTTCTGTAAGGCAACAAATCCTTAAGTAGAATACAGCTTTCTTATAATTCTGATTATCCTCCATTTTGGGTAAAGCATTGATATCTCATATAAACATCTTACTTATTTGGTGGCCACGGATTTTGTTATCAGAAGTGAGTTGACTAAGTCTTCAAGTTTGGGGGTACTTCTTTTCACTTTATGCTAAAACTTGGTTTTAGTGCTCTGCATTACAAAAGACTTCTGCTTAAGTCTGAATTCTCCACGCATAATTTTTGATGTTCCATGACCTCAGTATGCTCCCTGGTCAGGAGAAATGAGCCCAGCTGAAGCTCCACACACACAGGACAACAGTGGTGGGGACAGGGCCTGGATGACTTTGAAGACTGTCCACAGGTGGACCTTGGGTTACCTTGATTTAAATCCAGAAGGACACACATTTCACTCCCAAGACATTCTTTTGGGATTGGAAGTGTAGGGAGTGAGAAAAAGAGTTGGAAGAACTGGCAAGCAAAAATAAACTATTGATTTTAAAATCATAGGTCCATATTTTTAATGACTTATTTCAGAAAAATGTCTTTTTCTCTTTTTGCTTCTTTCATTTTAATTTGGATTAGCCAAAAGAGATGTATATATATACATATATATATATATGTAGATATATATATATGTATATATATATATATAATATATATCCTGGTTTTTGAAGGACTTTTAACATTCTATGCAGTTCTGAAAATCTCTTTAAGAATTTTAGGTAAGTCTTTATTTTGTATTTAGACTATTCTAAGAAAAATATTTCCCAAACAATCACTGTTTATGTGTTTTTATAAAAATAGAAACCTACTCAGAATTTAGTTAATAATGTTTATCTTTTTGACATTGTTTAGACTTCAAAAAGAAGAATTAATAATTAAGAACCAAGGTCATAGAGTATTATTCCTTTTTACTCTTATTTTGCACTTAGCTAAAGAAAACGTTAATCATATACTCATATCTAATCTCAGTGATTTAAAAAAATTGCAAAGAGTTATTTAATTCTTGTAATAATCTTAAAATTAAAACATTCTAATTTTCAGTTATGTGGAAATTTGCATATCATTAATTATCCTGAGTAAAGTCCCTAATCTTTCACCTCAGGTTTCCCTTCAATATCCATCAAACCGTGCAACCAGCCATGTGAATATCTGCAGGTCACCCATTGTTACTGGCTGTCCCACTTTTTTTTTTCAAGTAAAGAAATGTTTAACAGATGTAAACTATTTATTGAGTATTTGCCACCAAATATTGTTAAATACATTATGTTGCAGCATATCGCTTTCAAGTTAAAATGTCAGAAACAAACACCAATATTTACAATTCTTTTAAGGAATGTTATATAATGACACTTTAAGGCGTAAATTCTTTTGGCTTATAATTTCCATAAAGCATTCTGATATTCATGTAATAAAATTTGTGTCAGTTTTCACTAGCCTTCATTAGGATAAAACCTGCCTAAGACTGAGTTTAACTAATAAAAACCACATTAACATATCAAGAAGTTGCAGGGATAAAACCCACTTCAGATTTGGTTGAATGAGAAGAGCAAGGATTCTTTTTGTCTGGAAACAAAAATCAGTTTCTCACTGTCTTTGTTTTGTTGTGGTAGCTTGGAGGTCAGTAGCCATTTGAGACTATGGATTTCTGTTTTCAAGGCTAACAGGAAACTTTCCCATAAGAGTTTTACACATTTCTTTCCCAGGAGAACACAGCAGAACTCTCTCCCTTCCTCATCACCATGAACCAACATAGACCTTCTACCAACAACCTTCAGCCAGGAGGAGGGCTTCCACAATTGTCCCATATGAAATCAGTCCCTCTGGCCTCCCTTCCCTCATGCATGCCCAAGACAGAGTAGAAAATGAACATTTTCACTGTTGTAACTGTAAATATTATTGGCCAAATAGTGACCTGGCAATCTTTTAAAACCGCATGTAAGGTTGTTTTAGCTTTCTCCCAAAGGTATTTTAGCTTTAAATTTATATATATATATATATATATATATATATATATATATATATATATATATATGTATATATATATATATATATTTCTCCATTTCCATCTCTTTTATCATCTTTTAAATAAGTCATAATTAGCAGGGAGTGGTAATACAGACTATAATCTCAGGACTTGGGACTTAGAGAATGAAGTTCAAATTCAGCACAGACTACATGGTGACATTCTATTTTAATTTTTTAATAATACCTTTGGGGGGTAAGCATAATGCTTGAATTTAAGAGCATATGACTTTATTAATCTTTTCCTTTTAAGTTTTCACTTCTTTTATCCTTGAATAAAATCTAAATTGAGTTTCTGAACTAATTTTCTCTTGAAAATTTTAGCGTTTTTCCTTTCAATCTTAAAATTTTGAAGCCTACTAATTTTTGAGTACTATAAAGGTACATTCTCCTCCATACTGCTAATCAGCAGCTTTTGCCAGAATTGTTGAATACTCCCATACTTCCTTTTTGATCTGATATGTCAAATTTATTCACAAATTGTTTATATCAATGTGTAGATTGATTACTTATGGAGTCTTCCTCCTTAGTTTTGTGGAACAAATTGAATCTCCATGTTATTGACACTCTTCCATCATTTTAGTTTATAACATTTTACTATAGAAGAGTTAGGGCTCACTTGTCAACCTTTGGTCTTCACTGCATAGAATCACCTTGCCAACTTACATACATAATGCTGAAATTTGAATTAGAAGTTTTTTCAAGCTTACGTTAATGAATTTAAAATAGAAATACCGATAGATATTTTTTACCATACAGAATCTTATCCTTTAAGAAAACAACATATCACTCTATCTGTTTAGAGTGGTCCAGAATATCTTTCAGTTAACATTTCATAAATTTCCTACACAGTGTTTATATATTTTTGTGGTTGTTATAATAAACAGTAGAATTATTTTTCCATGAGCTCCTGGTATACAGAAGAAAGTAAATTGATTTGTTTATATTAATTTTATTTCTAGCAACTCTAGTAAACTTGAATATATTTTAATTTCTGTGGAGTCTTTTTGTTGTTGTTATTCAAGGTAGGGTTCCACTCTAGCCCAGGATGACCTGGAACTCACTATGTTGCCTCAGGTTGGCCTCAAACTCATGGTGATCCTCCTACCTCAGCCTCCCAAGTGCTGGGATTGAAAGTATGTGCCACCATGCCCAGCTCTTGTCCTTAATTTTTGGCACATAATTCAATTGGATTTTAAATTTTTGTGTGCATGTGTGTGTGTGGCAGCTGAAGCTACCACAGTAGGCAGGTAGCCAGAAATTATAAAAAAATACTTCTATATTCTTCTAACTCAGGTCTTTTATGAGCCCCTCACATTGCAGAGCTAACAGGAAGCCTGATGACAAGGAGGCTGGTAGATAATTTGCAAGTTTTCAGTCCCAAAGATGTAGAAAAGGATACAGAGGTCAAGTGCAAGGTAGAAAAAGAACATCATCCATCATGTATATCAAGATTTATGTTAAACCTACAGACCGAGCCAGAGAGTATTCTCTTTTCTATTCACTGGACAAGTTCATAAATATGGGACTAATTGTTCATGGGATGTTTCAAAGAAACAGCTGATAGCCATCTGGCATTGATGTTTTCTTTTTCTAAGATTTTTAAACTAGTGATTAAAGTTCTAACTCTTGATTCACAGCTGATGTTCATTTCTCTAGTGTTTGACAAAGGACTGTGAGCTATACAAGTCTGTCTGTCTGTCTCAATGTCTTCTCATGGCTTTGAGGATTATTTCTAATGTTTTTCCTATTTTATGTACTTCAAGACTATGATGTTTATGAATTCACAAAGATTAAACTTTATACACATGTTAATATAATGAGAAAGGAACTATCCAAGAACTGTAAGAGACCACTTATGAAGTGAATGAAGCCAAGAGCAGGGCCAGTTTCAAGAGCATGAGATCAGCACCAGTGAGTAGAGAAAAATCTAATAATTACATGTATTTAATGAATACATTATACATAAATATAATGAATACATAAATATATAAATGCATAAAATGTTCAATATCTTTTTCCATCAGGAAAATGCAAGTCAAAACTACCCTGAGATTCCATTTCACTCAAGTCAAAATGGCTATCATTGAGAAAAGAAAAAACAACAAATTCTAACAAGGATGCGTATTTGTGGTGGTGTGGGCATGATATGCTTCTACAAGGCATATTGTATAAGCTATAACTAGAATCACTATATAATCCAGCTATACTGCTCCTGAGTATATGCCTAAAGAAATCAGTTTCCATTCAATGGAAATGTCTATGCACCCATACTTATCACAACACTATTTACAGTATCTATGTTAGGGAGTTAGTCTAGATGCCCATCATCTAATAAAGAAACTGTGGCACCTGTACACAATAGAATGTATTCAATCACAACAGGGAAATTAATCATGTTATTTGTGGGAACATGTTCTTAAATGGAGATTCTTACATACAGTGAACTAAGTCAGACTCAGGAAGTCAGAGATTGCATGCTTGTTTTCACCCATAGTTAGAATGTAGATTTTAAAACAGACATGAAAGTCCTGAGGGACAATTTGGGGAAGGTAAGGGAAAGGGACCATGAGAGGGGAGGAAGGACAAAAGAGGGTCATATGGAGGTGTCGTAGTCAGTCACACGCCACTGGGATGAATCTCCAAACCAGGCACAATTTTGGGAGGGAAGTATTTATTAAAATAACAGATCCAGGGTAAGTTCAAGAAAAGGCTGGCCCAGTCTCACAGATCCAAGCAAGCACCAAGCACCAGCACCTGCAAAAGCAAGCTCCAACTACCAAACAGCAAGATTGCCAGACTTCAACTCAGACTGCTCTTTGGATATCTATAGCTGGAATTTCACATCCACCCCAGAATCACCTTGGGGCTGGAGCCTAGAATCAGGCCTAGGTGACACCTCCTCCAGCCAGGCAGCTGGAGAAAAACTTACACTTTTGAATCTACTGGGGGACATCCATTCAAACTACCACAGGGGGGTGATAAACAAAGTATATAATATAAAAGCAGGAAAGTGTGATCATGAAACATAGTAGTTTGCATGCCAATAAAGATAAGAAATAAGAAGTTATGAACATAGATGAAAGTATGGGATTATTAGGAAGACTAATGAGATCAGAGAGGAGGAGACAGTTCTGAGAGTGTGACAGGTATGGATGTGACCAAGTTGTTCTGTATACACAAATGAAAATGTCACAAAGAAACTCATTGTTAGAAGGCCCCATTTTTGGTTTAATACTTTGCTATCTTGACATTCTTACAAAAATTTAGCAAGAGGTGATACGTTTTTATTTCATCTGGTCAATTAATTGGGTAGCTGCTGCTACTGTGAGTGTTGGCGGAATAACTTTGGAGTTTTCTTTTTCTTCTCTTTATTTTTCCATATTTGGAAAGCGTCCATTAACTATGAAAATAAATATTCTTCTAAGACCTTACTAAAATCTTGTTCAAAGAATCTTGAAGGGAAGAACCAGTGTTGATTTAGAAGACTCAAGATTGTTATTTAATCAAGGGGGAAGAGAGTTCTGCCTACCATGGAAGTTATAGAAAATTTACTTTTGAAACTTGACTGTGATCCTCAGTTCTATTCTGATACAATTTTACTATAAAATTAATTTAAATCATCTGGCTGATCATGATTATAGCTGCATATTGAAAAAACTGTTAGAATATGTAGTAGTCCAATTTTTTTTTTTTTTTGGTTTTTCGAGGTAGGGTCTCATTCTAGTCCAGGCTGACCTGGAATTCACTATGTAGTCTCAGGCTGGCCTCAAACTCACGGTGGTCCTCCTACCTTTGCCTCCCGAGTGCTGGGATTAAAGGCATGTGCCACCACGCCCGGCTCCAATTCTTATTTAATTTAATCATTCAAATTGATATTTTATATAAATAGATGCTAGCCTAAAAGGGCTTAGAATCTACCAAATTCAAGGCAGTTATGGTAGAAGAAGGTCTGTAAAAAGTCAGTTGTTTAATGACCAATTAAGATCCATGTTTTCATAATATCACTGGACATAAATGTATATGGCCAACCATGAGTCAGAGATTCCATCTCACAGGCATTTTAAGGGCCTTCCCTTAAAAATTTTATAATTAAGTTTATAGAGCTGAAACTCTATATGATATATTCCTTTGAAGCTTCTTTCACATTCCACTCTACATTTTGACTCTGCTCAAACCAAGTTCTGTCTGCTTTTTACCTGGCTTAGTTTGGTTGGTTTAGTTCAGCTCTGTGTCTTGATGTAACAGAAACTGGAATATATTACCATCAAATTCCTACAGGATTGGGGAGAGCATCTCTCCCCAGAAAAGTAAAATAATCTCAAAAGGATTTTAGATATTTCAAAAGATCCTACTCATTTCATTTTAACTTCCTTGATCTAGAAAGTTTAAAAATTATTATATATTTATTATACTGCATCACATTATTTATTATAGTGATATTATATCATATCATATGCTATATTATTTTTGTGAGACAAAAATCTAACCTGTCAATAAACTTAGGACATTTGACCACATTGGTCAGTGTCTGAGACCCAATTCTGATGGTGTTCCATTGGGCCTCATGAAAGATACAGATGAAACAATTTTGGAGGCTTGTGAATAGTGTCTGGATACCAGAATAGGAGGATGACAAAGTCTTCCTTAAATCATGGGGAAATTCTTTAGATGAGAAATGGAGTTACCATGACACAGAAGAAATCAAGATGTACAAACACCATTTTGACCTAACTGCAGGTAAATAGGTCCTGCTCTGGTTTGAATGTAAAATGTTACCTATAGAATCATGTTTGAACACCTGGTCCCCAACTGGTGGCACTATTTGGAAAGGTTGTAGAAACTTTAGGAGGAGAAACTTTGCTGGGGAAAATGGCTCACTGGGAGCAGACCTTATAGTTTTATAGCCTTGAGCCACTTACTGTCCATTCTCTGCTTCCTGGCTGAAATGTGAGCAGCCAGCCTGCCATACCTTCACAATGATAATGGAGTCTATGTTCCACTCCCCCCCCAAAGGTAAGCTGAAATGAAATCTAACTGGATTTCTTTTGGTCAGCTATTTGTTTTCAGCAATAGGCAAAGCCACTAAAACAGGTCCAAAGGTACTTGAGAGAGGGTTATGAGACAGCTTTTCATATGAGAAATGCTAACAATAGAATTAGAATAGCAGAGATTTATTGAGACAATAATATGACTATGCAAGGTACTTTATGTGATAATCCTTAATTCTCATGCAGGTTTTATCCCTCTTTTAATGCTAAAATATTAGAGAGGTCGAGAATTTAAATAAGTTTACAATGCTAGTGAGTAGCAAAATGAGCACACACTTCAGCAGCCTCCTCCTGTGGCTCTGAACCTAGTGGACAGGGTCAGAACATTCCAGGCATTGAACTAAAAAACTGGAACAGGCATGTACATGATGGCATGTTTGATGTGGTGAAAACTATCAGAAGATATTATTTCTTGTGATGTGTGAAACAGGGATATTAGAGATAATATCTTAAGTGTTAGACTTTACATTCTGGATATATAACCTAACTATAGTCAAGTCAGTTTGTGTGACTGTCAGCAAGGTTCACTATTCTCACCTGTACTGCTTCTTACTTGGCTTCAGAGGGCTGTGGTATCAGTCAGATTGGATGATGCCATACTGTACTTAGCACTGTGTTTATGATTGGCAGGCTATATGTGTGTGTGTGTGTGTGTGTTGAATTTGTTTTACATATCAATACTAGAGCCTAAAATCATTGATATGGCTAGAGACAGGCTCTCAGTGGAAAAGGAACTTGATGAGAAACTGAGTTCAGAATCCCCAAACCCACATAAGCCAGATGCTGTGGCAGGCATTTGTAATCCCATTCATATCCATGTGTAACAGTTTCAGGCAAGCTCAGAGATTCTAGGCCGGACTCCCTCCCCTTGAGTGGGAGGTGCATCTAGCTAGAGCTCAAACTTAGATGCTAAAACTGATTGGTCAGGTATGGACCAACCAGCTGTCTATCTGACTTACCTGGCTGAGGTCTTGAAAAGTCACTGAAACAAAGTCCACCCTCTCTTCCCTCCATATGGCTTCCTAGAAGGACTTCTAAATTTCCAGGCCTTAGGAAGGTAAGGCCTTCCCTCACCCCAGCCTAATGCCTGGGGTTGGGGGTGGAGGCTCAAGATTTTTCCCACATGAACCTTTTTCCTCATGATGGATGGGAGCCCTCTGTTATCTTTCCTTTTTCTGCTTGTTTGGCTGAACAGCATAGCTTTCGCTAAACCTCTCCCACATGCTCTCTCCACACTGGTGGCTGGAGAGCTCTGTAACTCCCTATTTTCCTTTAAATAAAGTCTCCCACTATACCTTATCCTCTGCTGGTCTATAATTTTAATTCTTTAACTTTATAGACAAGAATTCGGGCACTCCTTAAATTCTGAGGAGCATTGGAGGTAGCTGGGTGTTATCTAAGTTCTAATTCCCAGCTCTGCTGTTACACATGGGTGAGAAGGGAAGTGGAAGCAGGGGGCTCTGTTAAGGGGCAGCAGCAGAAAACAACATGAGACCCTGCCTCAAAGGAGGTAGAAGGTGAGGATGGACACATCAAGTTATTCTTTCAACTCCATAGTGTGTTGGCGCGCACACACACACACACACACACACACACACACACACACACTCACACCTCCCCCAACCATTGACACCAGAAGCCACAGGGTATGTAAGTCAGCCTGAGGGGCTCCTGTATGTCTCCTGGAAGTACCCAAACCACAGCCCTCACAGTCAACAAGCAGAGGTGTTAAAAAGCCCTGAGACCTGAAAGTCACGAAGTATGGGCTCCCTGCCCAAGGACAGCAGATGTGCAGGATCTGACTCCTGTCCATGGCCACTGTCTTTGTCCTTGCTGTCCTTGGCTCAGCCTGAGGCAGGGAGAGCCGAAAGCTCCATGTCTAATACCCCTTTAATCAGCTACTTCAGCCCGTCCACTTTTTTCCCTCTGCTTCAGGAAGCAATCACATAATAATATTATAGGAAGGAAAGAAAACTTTGTCCAATTTACAAAATTGCAGGTAATTCTCTTATTCAATTAAGATAATATCCATTTCTCAGTATATCCTCTTGACCTAAATTCAAACCCAAATGGACTACAGATGCAAAGAAAAATGAGGGTACTGATGGTTTTTCTATTCTTACATTAGGAATCTCAGGTTTATCTAATAAGTCTTTCTCTTTCATTTCAATTAGTTTAATTATTTCAAAGAATGTAAACCATCACCACATTAATTGCTTCCATAGTCAATGAATATTGTAACGTCTGCAATGCAAATGGCATCTGAGTGACTCCTACACACCTTTGGAGATTTCATTTGTGGTGAATTTTAGTCACTTTCATGGATAGAAATTTTACTGATGGAAATACTTCATATATTTTTATTTCATCATTAACCAACAGAATGTTTGCCTTCCAAGGCTGATTTTCTCTCTTCTCTAGTAATACTGAAGGGAAGTAGGAGATAGGACCCCCACAGTAGAGAGGGCTGGCTTCAGACAAGACGTCACATCACGCTATCCAGGTCACTGCTGACCACTTCCCCAAGCAGGGAAATCTTTAAAAGTCCGAACTTAAACTTGGGAGGGAGCTTTTTGCCATTCTTCCTCTGTTCGGACAGCTGACCCGGAATTGTTGGGGACCAGTGAGTACGAGAAAGAAAATTTTCTTTAATGTGTATTACTGGTTTTTTTTTTCACTTTTTGGGTGATCTATGCACTTTGTAAATTCTTTATGACCTCATGGACCACGTGGTGAACTGGTTTTGACTTCCATCCCACTTTCCCCTTCCCCAACTAAGTTTTCAGAATAAATGTGTGTGTAATTAAGGAGTATTCTTGTCCCTGTGTATAATTCTTTTTACATCAGAGGACTCGAACTCAGGTATAGAGGGGGAGGAGATTCAAAAACTCTCTCTCCCTTTGTCACTTATGAATATTAATTATCAGTTACCCTCAATAATACCTTTGGTTAATCAAAATAATGGATTTTTTTTGTTAAAAAGCAAGGTACACAAAGGGACATGACTTGACAGGGGGCACTCAAGCAGGAGACCATTCACCTCCAACTCACCATTTAAAGTCCTAACGCAACCTCTAAGGAAATGAGATGGCGAGCAAAAGAGTGCTATTTCCACAGCAAGGCAGATAACCTGGGGAAGGACGAGAGAGAGGCACCAAGGGTGCCCCAAATTGTCCAAAATACAAATCTACAGACTCTTAAAAACCTAATAACTATGCAAAATATAAACTCATCCACTATGCCTCAGGGAAATTTGTGGAAGAGGGGGCGGAAAGAATGTAAGAGTGGGCTGGAGAGATGGCTCAGAGGTTAAGGCACTCGCCTCCAGTGCCTAAGGCCCCGGGTTCAATTCCCCAGGACTCACATAAGCCAGACCCACAAGGTGGTGGCCCTGGTGTGCTCTCACGCTCTCTCTCTCTCTCTCTCGCTCTCGCTCTCTCTCTCTCTCTCTCGCTCTCTCTCTGCTTGAAAATGAATAAATAAAATATTTAAAAAAAGAATGTAAGAGTCATGGGGGGGCGAATAATTAATGCAGAAGAGGGAATGTCATCATGGATTCAATGGCTTTATCTAAGAACCTATGATACAGAGCATATTGTGTTAATATATGTAATTTTAAGCCAATAAAAACATTAAAAAAGAAAAAAAGCCTACATTCCTCATGTGCTAATAACGATACTGAAATTTGTCCCACGTCACAGGAACACAGGGGAAAGTGCATGTAACAGTTGCTTCCAGAAGTGCTGTGTTAGAGTCACCTAACACAGCAACAAGCCTTACTGCTCCACTTTCCAAGGTTTCAGATATTATTTCAGATGCCTTCCTATTATGGGCCCAATTCTATTCATGCTTTTGTAACTTGTTGACAATTCTTAGCACCAGAAAAAAAAAAAGATATGATTGACCGCATGTAATAGAATTTATAAGTGCCACTCAGAATATCCAATTCAGGTAAAATTAATGAGATTAAGACTTACAAGCTTCCGGTTCAAGATGGCTGACTAGCAGACACGCGACATCCCTCGGGAAACAAGGGTCAGGGTTTTCAGCAGGGATCCAGGTCATACACATAAGCTGCAGTCACACTCTTAGCTGCCGATACCTCCCAGCACAGGATTCTCACCAGTGGAAGCCTCCATCGAGGACCAGCGCTCACCAGAGGCAATTGTGTTTGTATTTTTCAGGATGCAGCGAGAGAGCTGGGGCCCATCTAACCCTACCAATCGACAGTAGGCCAATAGCTGAGATTCTGGCAAGAGAGGACCCATCACAGTCATATCGTGGAGGATCCAAATGGAACCCCGCAGAGAATGACAGGATGAACAAGGGGCCCACAGCCACAGCCCCAGGATAAGCCAGTGAGACAGGAACCAATGATTTCAACACAAAGACCTCTAAGCTCACAACCTTAAAGCAGCCTTAATACTCATCCACCACGACTCAGGGAACTGAGCGGAAGAGGGGGCGGAAAGATTGTAAGAGCCGTGGTGGGGGAGATTATCCAGAGGCATGGCCAGGAGAACCTGGCTGAATACTAGGCTATCCATGGTCCCCTGTCACAAGGACCGATCCAGACGACCCATGGAGGAGGTTATCCAGTGGAGGAGGGAGGGGAGGGCAGTGGGGAATTGGGGATAACAACTCATTGTTTGCCCACTAAATGTTGTAACTCATTATGGACAATAAATTAAAAAAAGACTTACATAAGTTGCTGGTTTATGCACTAATAAAAAATGTGGAGAAATGAAAAAAAAAGCAAGGTACAATATGCCACATTATAGTAAGGTTTCAATATACTGTGCATGGATACATTCCTGGCTATGAGCTAGGGAACACAATTTCCTAGACCTTGAGGTTTCTGTATTCTATATCAGTACTATCATTTTTTCCTGGCAATATATAATGTACTTCTACTGAATCAAAAATGACAGTAAATGTGCTATATGCAGATATTTTGACACCTGTGAATTCCTGTGCCCTATGACCATGGATTGCCTGTTTCAGAAGCTTGAATATCCTGAGCAATAAGAATGAGCTGAAGGGAGATTGAGAATGCACACTTATTAACATCACCACTAATTTTTCCCCACTTCATTGAATAGATGGGTCCTCCAATGTGAGGCACCCAGACACCAGAGAAATATATTGGATTTAAGTTTAGACCTATAAAAATAATCTACAATTATAACTAATATTCCTCCCTGGAAATTAAGGGGGAAAAGTGAATAGTGCTGATCCACGCTGGGGCACTAGCCAGTGGACCTTTGCTTTATGATAGCAGGCTGAGCAGTGCTGGGGAGGGGTGAATAAGGAGGTGAAGCTGAGCTGGGCAGTCCCAATGGAGACCCACAAATTGTGCACATGCCCACTTCACCTCATTCCTTCAAAGTGTTTGATTTATATTATTAGGACTGGGAGGTTATTTGGAAATCCTGTGGGTTTTCTAAACGATGTACTTTAGGAGAGATGAGGCACAGGTTCCTGGAAGATCCTGTGTCCTTCCAAAGGTCAGAAGCTAGGGCAGGTAACACGTGTCCACACTCCTTCCCTGTCGTTGTCCCATGTGCCCACGGCAACATGCCAAGCCTTCCTGAAGGAAGCCAGGGAGGTAGGTGTTTTCCAGAGGCAAGTCAGCCCACAGTTTTTTCCAACTGGCAGGAGGCTGAGAGCAAGAGAAGAGGAGCAGCTGAAGAGTTGAAAATAAAATTAACGAGGATATCCGTGAGCCTACTGCTTGTATGAAAAGCCGCTTTCCTGATTCATCTCCCAGATTCTGGTGTGGAAACATTTCATTAAGATAAAACATACATAAAAAGGAAATGCTATGCTGAATATGCATTTCTTATCTTAAGATCTGTTTGGTCACAGATTGGCTAGGCTGACACAGTTTAAGGGGTATCCAGCTCTACATTTTTCTTCCCTAATGAAGATTGATATTTTTTAATATATATTTATTGTCCATAATGAGTTACATTATTTAGTGGGCAAACCATGCGTTGTTATCCCGAATTCCCCAATTCCCCCCCTCCCCATCCCTGATCAGTTGTATATCCTCCTCCATGGGCTGTCTGTATTAGTCCTTGTGGCAAGGGATCCTGTATATCTTAGTACTCATCCCGGTCTTCCTGACCCAAGTGTGTTGTTACTGATGGGTGCCATGCCTCCGGACAGTCTCCCCCACCACGGCTCTCACAATCTTTCTGCCCCCTCTTCCGCCCAGTTCCCTGAGTCATGGTGGATGAGTAATAAGGCTGCTTTA